>CAUYQV010134600.1:0-22583 GCA_963574575.1 Galagoides demidoff | reverse complement strand
TTGATACAATGACTAAGCAAATGACATGAAATTTATGTTAACCAGCTTGATGAAAGTATTTCAAATTGTATATGAAAACAGTACAATGTACCCCATGTTTGCATTAATGTATACAGCTATCAATTAATAAAAAAAAAAGATTTTCACACTAAAAACTACAGAATATTACTGAAAGAAATTAAAGAGGATATGAAGAAGTGAAAATTAATGTTGTTAAGATATAAAAATTAGAACGATCTACATTCAGTGCAATCCCTATCAAAATCTCAATGATGATTTTTACAGAAATAGAGAAGTACATCCAAATACTCATATAGAATCTGAAAAGACCTCAAATAACCAAAACAATCTTTAAAAATGCCAGAAATAGATACATCACACTCTCTGATTTCAAAGTTGCTACAAAGCTGTAGTAATAGTGTGAGAACAGCATTAAGAAAGACATACACCTAAACACATGGAGTACAGAGCCAGAAATATATCCTTACATGTATGGTGAAATGATTTTTGACAAGGGTATAGCCGAAAGGCCTATATTCTTCTGGCCAAAAAAGCTGTTTTAGAGAGAGCAGTGAAAAGACTTTGTGCAGGCATACTTGTGAAAAACTGAGGCAGATCCCATATGGCCAGGTTGGTTGTGGGCCTAAATACCCCTGACCTAGGGTTAGCCTGGCTGGTTGTGAGCTTAAAATCCCCCTGACTTAAGGCCCACATGGGAGTGGAGGTTTGCAAACAAATTTCTGTATGCTCTAGAAGTTTCTTTATACCTTGTTTAAAGATCAAAGTAACTGCCTCCAAATGGTGAGGTCAGTAGGACAGATTTTCCTCTTTCCTCCATAGCCTCAGGCTTCATCAGATAAGAATAAAGAAGTAATGGCTGACAACATGTTCATAACATTAAGTTATGTTAAAAGGATTATGTTCAAAAGGATTATGTTAGATAAAGTGATATCAGTTAAACCAGGTTATATTGAAAAGGTTATGTTAAAAGGTGTATGATGGGTGGATTATCAGATTACTAGGGAGGAGCTACTCACCAGGTAGTCACAAGATGTTTAAATGGATTAATGAAGTCATTAATGTTCAATGCACATGTGCAGAGGGAAGTCATTGATGTCCAGTGTGCACGTGCAGAGGGATTGTAATAAATATTAGTGAGGTCATTGATGTATAGTGTGTATGTGCAAAATTGACTATATAAACCAACAGCAAATAAAGAAACTTGCCATTTTGCCTGAGCGAGCAAATGGTCACCTTTATTTAAAATACAATTTCAATAACCATGCTTATTCTCTGCAACATGGCTTTTCCTTGAGACCCTAACAGCAGCACAAGGGTGCCACGACCAATCAATGGAGAAAGAACATGCTTTTCAATAAAACCTGCAGGAAAACTGGATATCTGCATGCAAATGAAGAAGTAGGATCCTTCCCTCACCCTGTATACAAAAATTAACTCAAAATGGATTTTTAAAAACCTAAATGTAAAAGCTACAACTATAAAACTTCAGGAAAAAACACAGGAAAAAATTTCATGATATCAAATTTGGGAATGACTTCTTGGATATGACAACAGAGAAAAATAGATAAATTTTGAACTACATCAAAATTAAAATCCTTTGTGCAACAAAAGACATGGTCAACAGAGTGAAATTGCAACCACCCAATGTAAGAAAATGATTGCGAATACATATCAAACAAGGTATTAACATCCACAACATATTTTTTTTTAAAAGGCTACAAATCAACAACATAAAAAGCAAACCATTCGATTCAAAAACAGGCAAAAGATTTGGGCAGACATTTTTTCAAAGAAGATTACCAACAAGTACATGAAAAGACACTCAATATCTAGGATTATTAGGGAAATGCAAATTGTAAGCCCAATAAGATTTTATATCAGCAAGATGGCGAAACAGTTCTCTTGCTCAACTCCCCAGTACCTCACAGAAAACCAACTACAACTATTAAAAGACAAGAATACCTTTGTAAATATTGCAGAACTATGGAGTGATACTAAAACACTTACTTGAACTACAGAATTGAGTAAAGTGGCATTCAAAGAATAAGAGGAAGGAATAGTTTTTCTTTTATTGTATCACTTCTCCCTAAAATGTGCACATTATCACATGCAGAGGATTCCCCTGGGCCCATGATTTTTACAGTGGGAAAAGAGAATTGGAGGTAGACATTATTCAACTCCATTACTGTAAATTCTAGGACCCTTCACAGGAGTCTTATTCCCATCTCATCCTACAGGAAAACATTGGGAGTGTGGACAAGTCTAGACTACCTACGATCAGTTAAAAACAGAGAATAAATGAGGGGCTCACAATAACCAGCACTCAGATTTGGGTGGTTGCTCTGAATTCTGGTCAAAGTGAAATGAAATGGCAGACACAAGAGAAGGATGGACCCCACTTCAGATGTAATTAATTAATAGAAATTTATTTGATAATTTGATATACCTACAGGTGCACCTATAGGGGGCTGATACCATAAGACAAGTAGCCTCAAATAGAGGGTGAGAAGTTCTTTTATACCATTATTCTGCATAATCATGCGGGGTCAGCAAGCTAGTGCAATACAAAAGCCCAATCATTGCGGTTAGCACAACTCAATACAGCTCAAGGGTCATAAGGTAAAGGTACATCGTTTACACAACTTAGGGTGGGGGTACATATTGTTTCCTAAATCACAAGATACATCACAAGTACATTACTTCATGATCATAAAATGAGGGTCACATAGTTCAGGGGTACAAAACAAATGTTAGGTAATTTTCCGAGGATAACTTGGGACCTTTTCATCAAGGGCTCAACCCCTCCCTTCGTCCAATCCCTCCCTGCATACCTGCTTAATTCCAGGCTGCTTCTTTACCCTTGAGGGGGCTGGGACTAGAAGGCTTAGGAGAAGTTTCCTTTACAAGGGTAGGGGGCTTGTTCCCCACTGGTCCTAGGGAGGGGTCAAGGGCTGGGGGCTTGGTTATTACAAAAGAAAGCACCACACCAATAGACTAGCCAACAGCATAGCACTTCAGGGACTATCCTCTTCAGATCTGCCAGGTTCAAGAACTTAGCCAGCTTTTTCATGCAGGTTCAGTGCTCTTGTTAAGCTTTCCCCAGTCAGGGAAGCAAGTGCAGATCAGCGTTTACCTGCGGAAGGAGCATCTGCTCCTGCCCAACCCCAGTGGCCAAGAGGTGGTCCAACTAAGCCCCAGTGCTGTCTTATTAGTAAGCCTTCCCTAGGCTAGGAGGCAAATCCAAGTCAGTGCTTACCTATAAAAGGAGTGTCTGTCTTTCCAAGCCTTGGTGCTATCATTTAGCTATCACCATGTTAGGAGGAAAGTATATATCAGCATCTACCTGTAGTGGGACCATCTGGCCCCACTCAATTCCAGAAGCTAACAGGCAATTCCTAGAAGCCTCAGTTCTCTGTCTAACTATACCCTGGGACAAGAGGCAAGGCCAAATCCATGCACATCTCTGGAGCATAGACTCTGGCCCTGCTCACCCTAGCAGCAATCCCAGAAAACTTACTCACACTCAGGAACATAGCATGCAGACCTGCCCAAATCCAGAGAAGACAACTTGCAACTTTTCCTAATTAAAGACAATTGCAAATCTCAGTTAGCAGCTCTGCATGACTGCAAAGTCCAGCCAGTTATCTCCCCAGACCACCAAGCACAGCCAGCAGTAATTTTATACCTCAGAGCACAAGAAACAATCTAATCCATCTAATAAAACTGACACCAATGTCTGCCTATCCAGGGCAAATACCAGATAGCTATGTAGAATTCCAGCTAGACTACATAGTAAAGGTGTATCATCACTAAAGAGCACCTGCAAAGTCTGAAAGAGGTGGCTGTCCTTTCAAATACACAGGCCATTAACATGAGACTCTGTATTATGAAAAATCAGGGAAATATGACACTACTAAAAGGAACTAATAAAGCTCTAATCATGAATCTAGAATAAATAAATATCAGTGAGGCATCTGGCAAAGAATTCAGAATAAGCTTCTTCAAGAACTCCAAGGTAAAGAAAGAAGCAGTGAGCTCAAAGAGAAGACATTTGAAAGTATTCTGTCAGAGGATAAAAACTGGTTGAAATTAGTTTTATGTTCTAACATATGGTCTGTCCTGGAGAAAGTTCTATGGGCTGATGAAAAGACTGTGTATTATACAGTTGTTGTGTCTAATGATTGGTTCATTTGATCTGTAGTGCTTTTTAAGTCTATGTTTGCTTATTTTCTGTGTATATTATCTATCCAATACTGACAGTAAGGTATTGAATTCCCTAGCTACTTTACATTGGAATCTATCTCTTTAACTCTCCTGGTATTTCCTTTATTGAGTACTCTGTAGTTCGGTGTAAATACATTTACAACTGTCATATCCTCTTGCTGAATTTATCCCTTTATCATTATGTACTGACCTTTATCTATTTTTGTATTTTTGACTTAAATCCTATATTATTTGATAATATTATTCCTGCTCATTTTTGCTTTCTATATTTACATAGAATATCTTTTCTCATTCCTTTATTTTCAGTCTGTGTGTCTTTATAGGTCAAATGAGTTTCTTGTAGCAGTGGTAGTATATAATTTACTCTAGTATTACCCATTTTCAGCTTTATTTCTGAGGAATGGCTTTGCTGAGGATAGTATTCTTGGTTGGAAGTTTTTTTGTATGGGCAGTTAGAATATATGGGGGTCAATACAAAAGTATCTGTTGCTATGTGTTCCTTTAAAGATGTCGGGTTTCTGTCATTTTTTATTTCCTGTGTATCTACATTGATATCTGCACAGTTGGTAAAACAGATGGTTTTTTATATTTTATTGAGTAGCTTTCAAAGAAAAAGATTTTTTCCTATAGATATGTTGTATAGTGTCAGTTGAGTAAGCTTCTTTGGTTTTGGTTCTGGATAGGAGTAGAAATGTAGTAACCATGTAATTTCTTTGACTGTAATCATACCAGAGGTGCCTCTGAGTATCTCAGTGGCCTAGGGTGTCAGTGTTGGTTAAAGTTCTGGTGTAACAAGGCTGGAGGTGGGGACCATCAGTGGACCATTGTGTGGGGGAACACATGTGCATGCACACCAGCTCCATTGGTTAGGGCAGTAGAGTTGCTGGTGGCAATGGGCCCTGGGAAGGGCAGTCTTAGGCCTCTGGGTAGGGTTTGAAGCAGTTTTTTCTCTTGTGGAAGGGGTCACAAATAGGAGAAAGCCCCAGATGGGCTGGTCCTTGGGCTCCTAATGGGGTGATCACAAGCATACAGTGGCTCTGACACTAGTGGGGGTCAGCTCTCTGGTTCTGGGGAACACATGCCTCAGCTCTCTCTGTCTTGGGGTTAGCCTACTCTCTATGCTGGATTGTTTGTTCCATGGGGTATAAGGTGGCACATGGGCTTGGGTGACAGGGCTTGGATGCCAGGTTCACAGCTGTACCACTTGGTCTAACTTAGGTCACAGATGAACCACTTGATCCAGCTTAGGTCATGACACTACAACTTTCTGTGGGGTTGTAGTAGAAATGGTGGCAGGTCCCTAGGGATGTGGAAATACAAGGGCCACTTGGCTCCTGGACAGAACATACTCTGGCACTGGCTTTGTTCTCAAAGTGTACCATGTTACAGCAGCCTGGGTCCTGGGGATAAGGGAGGGAGATTCAATATGAGTCCTCTCTCTGGAGAATGCAGTAACGTGGACTCCAGGCAGCTCCCTACACAGTGCTCAGAACCTGGGACTACTCTGGGGCTCTCCTTCAGCTAGGATTATGGACATCTGTGTTGGGAATATAACTGCTGAGGATCTCCCACGTATCTTTTCCTCACAGTTAAGAGTCCTTGTTGGCTACAAATAGATCCTAACCAAGTGCTTTTCTTCTCTCTCTGTGCTGCCATCCCAAGTTTCCATGTGTCACAGGGTCTTTGCCACTTTCTTGCTGAACTCCAGTGTTCTCTCATGAACACTCTATTTTATGTCCAGTATTTTGACCCTACTTTATGAAGGAAGTTAATGTTGGGTTCCTTCAGTCAGCCATCTCAGATGCCTCATTGGCAATAGGAATTTATTGATAAAAGGGTATAAAGTGTAAGAGAGACAAGAGGAGTAGGTTTGCACAGCAGTGTGCAGATGATCGATAATGATTTGTTATGTATTTCAGCATAACTAAAGAAGTAAATTTCAAATGCCTCACCATAGAAAGTAGCATAAACAAGGTTACCTTAATTTAACATCTCCACATTGTACACAAATATGAAAAATCATACGCTACCCTAGATGTGTGCAATTATGATTTGTCAATTAAAAACATTTCAAAAAGGAAAAAAAAAGCACAATGAGATATTGTGTCCCAAAGCAGGGGGTTGAAAAGATACTTATGCAGTCATATTTGTAGCAGCATTATTCACAAAAGCCAAAAGGGAAAATAATCTAAACGTCCATCAGGGAAAATTAGTAAACAAAATGCAGTATATACATATAATGGAATGTTATCATTCCATGAAAGGCAATGAATTTCCAATACCTAACAAACATGTTAGAATCTTAAAAACATTATGGTGAGTGAAATAAGCCAGACACAAAAGAACATTATATGGTTCCACTTACATGCAGTACTTCTAATAGTCAATTTCACAGAGACATAAAATAGAATAGTGGATACCAGGGGTTTGGAGTAACAGAATGGTGAGTTCTTATTTAGGGGTATAGAGTTTCTGTTTGAGATGATGGAAAAGTTCTGGATATGAATATTGGCAATAGCATATAACAATGTGAATATACTTATGACAGTAAACTATGTATATGCTAAAAAAATGATTAAAATGTTAAAAATTTTGGTTGTGTGTTTTACCACGATAAAAATGCAAAATTATAAAACTCTTAGAATAACATAAGAAAAATTCTAGTGACTTTGAGCTTTTCACTGGCTTTTTAGGTATGATATCAAGCATAGGCCATGAAAATAGAAATTGACAGGTTGGACTACATTAAAATCAGAACCTTCTGTTCTGCAAGTACACTGTTCAGAGAGTGAAATGGCAAAGACTAGAGCAAAATATTCTCAAAACATATATCTGATAAAGGACTATTACCCAAAATGTACAGAGAACTCATAAACATTCAACAATAAGAAAATAAACATACTGATTTAAAAATGGGCAAAAGCAGTAAACAATATAATATGTGCCCACACAAACTCAATTCAAGTTGGGGGGGTGGGAAGGGGAAGAGGAGAGGAGGGAGGAGGATTGGTGTGGTCCCAGCTAATGGACACAATGTCAGGGTATATGGCCCACCTCCTGAGTGCAGGACACAGCTAGAACAAATGCAAACATTGTAACCTAATTGTCTGTAATTAATCTGAAATAAAGCAAACAAGCAAACAAAAATAAAATATTCAAGTCTAAAAAAATGGGCAAAAGATTTGAAGAAAAACTTTGTCAAAGAAGATATAATGATGGCTAATAGGCATATGAAAAGATGTTCAACACCATACATTATTAGGAAATTACAAACTGAAACAATGAAATATCACTATAGAACTATTAGAATGGCTGAAATCCAAAACACAGACAACATGAAATGCTGGTAAGGATACGGAGCAACAGGAATTACTTACTGTTGGTGGGAAGTGCAAAATGTTACAGCTATCTTGGAAGACAATGTGGCAGAAAATTTTCAAAACTAAACGTACTTTTAACATACAATGCAGGAATCACGTTCCTTGATATTTATCTAAATGAATCAAAAATTTATTTTTACCTAACAACCTGCATGTGAACGCGTATAGCAGCTTTATTTATAATTGCCAACACTTGGAAGAAATTAAGATGTCCTGTAGTTGGTGAATGAATAAATAAACTGTGGTACCTTCAAACAATTGGATATTATTCAGTGCTAAAAGGAAATGAGGCATCAAGCCATGAAAAGACATGGAGAAAAACTTAAAAGCACATTACTAAGTGTAAGGGGCCAATCTGAAAATGCTGTATGAGGTTCTGAAAAGGCAAAACCATTGAGGCAGTTAAAAGTTCAGTGGCTTCCAGGGATTTAAGGAGAGAGAGGGATGAATAGGTGGAACACAGAACTTCTAGGGTAGTGAAAATTATTTTCAATAATACTAAAATACAAATAATACTAATACCCACAGAAAGCTGTAGTGTCATGACCTAAGCTGGACCAAGTGGTGCAGCTGTGAGCCTGGCATCCAAGCCCTGTCACCCAAGGCCATGCATCAGTTCCTTTGTACCCGAAGTTCCATTGTATCCCACAGAACAGGCAATCCAGCATAGAGGGTAGGCAAGAAAGAGAGTATATTTCATTCTACACTTGTCAAAACCCATAGAATGTACAACACAAGGAGTAACCATAACATAATCTTTTAGGCTTTGGTTAATAATGATATGTCAGAGTTCTTTCATCAGTTGTAACAAATGTACTAATGATGGGGAAAATATAGAGGTGTGTGCTGAGAGGAGTAGGTGGAAATATTCTGTACTTTATACTCAAATTTCCCGTGAACTTAAAACTACTCTAAAAAGTGTCAATGTTTTTTAAAGAAATTCAGAGTTTACAACATGAAGAGCGAACCCTAATGTAGACTCTACCAGGGGTCCTCAAACTACCTCCCACAGGCCACACGTGGCCCACCAAGGACATTTATCAGGCCCGCTGGGTGTTTTTACCGCCTCTGCCTGTCTTGCTTTGCAGCCAACTCATCCCAGGGCCCACAGTCTGGCCCTCCAACAGTCTGACGGACAGTGAACTGACTCCTTGTTTAAAAAGTTTGAGGACCCCTGCTAGTAATTATAATAATAGTGTATCTATATTTGTTCACTATTTGAGGCAAATCTACCACAGTACAACACAAATGCAAAATGTTAACAAGGAAGAAACTTACTGTGGTGAGAGACAGGGCATTTGGTAACCCTGTCCTTTCCATTTTATGCTTCTATCAATCTGAAACTGGCTTTAAATATGGAAATTTAATTAAGAGTAAAAATAAATATTTCTCTGTACAAAAAGTCCTTTTTGTACAGACAAGAAAGTATAGATACCTATAATTAGTTAGTGCTGAGGCCATGATTCCTGTCCATATCTACCAGATTCCAGAGAGTTCTTTCTTTTCTCCCACAGTGTCCCTTGGATCCAGCTACAATTGGGGTTATTCTGACAGTGAAGGGCAATAGAAAGACCTTAATGTCTTTCACAGAGTCCTTTATAGGCACAAGAAAAAGCACGTAAACCCACCAGTAAGTTAACTGCCCCAAACTCCTTTTCTAGAACCTTCTCCCTTAACTATCTCAACTCTTGAGGCTATAAATGCTAGACAGGTCTCATGGTTAACAGTGTTCATGTGACAACATCTCTGGCCAACTAGAAGTGTGAGGGTGTCTGGCACAGCCTTTGCTTTTCTCATCCGGGCATTAAGCCTGCTTGTTTCCTCCTCCCTTCCTGCCTGAAACGCACCCTGAGCCTCTTTGTAATCTATAGGCTTTGGTTAATGATATGTCAGACTTCTTTCGTCAGTGGTAACAAACATGCTAATGATGGGGAAAATTTAGGAGTGTGTGGTGAGGGGAGTAGGTGGTTCAGCAGATATGGTGAAGCAGCCATCTTGGGCCCCATGGAGGAAGGACTATGTGTTGGGCACACCTATCTGAGAGGACAGGAGCAGCCTGTTGGCATCATTCAGAGGCTAAACAGGATTGGATGCTCACCTATGGGCTTCTTGGAAGCTACTTTTGTAGGGTATTCTGTTACTTACAGGCAACACTATTCTAACTGATACGTGTGTATAAACAGAATACATATGTTACAGGAGAAATAAATTAAGCTCACAATCATCAGTTTCTCATCAGAGTTTTAGGTCAACTTTAGTAGCATTCGAAATAGATTGAAGTAATTATTTCCCTGTTTGTAGTAGCAGGTAACTGCAGATTATCTATGAACCACTTAAAAAGCAGTCATTACCATCAGAGGCAGTAAATATGGATTCTTATTTTAGGAGCTCTGCCTTCCATGAATTTTGTGGAATAGCACTTGTGGGACGGGAACAGGCTTCTCCATCTGGCTGGGCCTGCTTGTCCTGTCCCAGCTGTAAGTTTGCTGGACATTGCTCTCATTCTCTTATCTCAGGCAGCACTCGGCCTGGCTCTATCCAAGGTGACTTACAGTCTCTAAGGTTTTGCAATCATTCATGAGGACTCCAGGATGACTTAGTAGACCCTACAAGTTTGGTTATGATTCATTGCATATGGAAACTTGAAATATGGGAATTTCTGCCTTAATCTCTTAAAATTCTGTTTACATACATTTGATGGGGAAGAACTTGCCATTTAAGTGCATTTTTCTATGAATGTAGGCAAAAAATGCATATGTGTATATATATAATACACATATATATGTGAAGAAACTGGCTGAATACTAAGTTGATGACTATATAAACTTACTTTTCTATCAAGTTTTTATACCATTTCAGTTATTTTTTTCTTACAGAAATAGTTTGTAAATTCTGAAATAGTGAACATAAAGGGTGTTCCCTTACTAAATTAGTTGTTCGTTTTCTTCTATATATGTCTACTCAGTTTTCTTCTTAAAATAAACAATTGGTTTTTATTTCCCCAGGAGGGAGAGCTAAAAGTAGGATCCTAGTTTGATAAGTAATTGCGTTTATATGGCCTCAACTTAATGAAATGCATTTAATTTCCAATCTGATTGTTTGCAATGAGCAGTTGAGCATGACACCAAAACCTTCTAAAATCTTCAGACAAGTCCAATTTTTATGACTTTATGTACATTCAATCTAAGAATTATTATAAATACAAACAAAATATTTTGGTTCATTTTCCTTAAATGATGTTAAGCATTGTATTATTGAGTTATTATGTATGCTTAAAGTGATACATATTTTACTATAATTATAAGCTAACAGCATTAAAAAGGAATGTAATCATATTGTTAATAAAGAATACAAAAAGACTTCTCAGTGCAAACAGTATTATTAACAAAAACTACAAAATACAAGAAATGGTTTTCATATGCCAAATGAAAAATTAAAATACAAGTAAAGATTTCTCCTATTCATATAATCAGTGGGACCTGACAGAGACATCAGTGAAAATGCCATAAAGAATGCATGTGAACATTAGATGAGATATACATAATTAGCTTCAATTCAGCAAAATCTTAAAAGAGATTTTTTTGTACAACCAGTTTGGCAACATTTCTGCAATGGTGACATATAGCGCTCTCTCTTTTTTCGGGAATGAGTATCCAATCCTAAGTTTTGTAATTCTGAACGACTGTTGTCTTCTGCTTCACATTGTTTATTATGAATATTATTCTTAACTTCTTCAAAGCTAATATCTGAACCCTTTAATGTGAGTGGATATTGCTGTAGCTCTGATGAAGGTAGATTCATCTCAGACCGTGTTGCCTTCTGCTCCTGTGGCAAATTAGCAATGAATTCTGACATCATATTTATAGTTTCTGCATCTTTGTTGATGAAGGATGATGGCACAATTTCTGTTAAGTCATCAAAAAAAAAAAAGGTGTGAGAGAAACATTCATGCCAAGGAGCATAAGGAAAAACTATAAATGTTTGCACTGGCAAAAAAGAAACCATTTCCTCAATATAATTAAACATTGAAACAACATCAGCAAATATCCTGTTATCATAACAACATAGCTTACTTAAAGTTAAACATATTAAGGTACTATAATATTATCAAGGTTCTGCCTTCCTCCATTTGTTCCTTGTCATATAACTTCATGATCTCCTAATTGCTCTTCTTATAGTGGAGTAAAATATTTAGCTAACAATTTCATAATATAAAACCAAATAGCAACTACATGACAGTAAAGTTCTGAAAACACTTATGAATCATAAATTACTGACATGTCCTGCCAAAATGTTACCTACCATGTAAGGTAAACATTTCTCTTAATCCCCACTTTGAGGCAGTATCTTATTAGGTTATTTATAGTTAAATTGTGTCCTGTGTAGCAGTAAGAAAAAAATTTTTTAAATACTTTAAAATCACAATTCTCTTCTAAGGAAATAAAAGTTTAGCTGAAAACTAATGTTCTCAACAAACTATTTTCAACAAAAATGTAGAAGTAATCGAAGTATTCGGCAAAGAATGTTTAAATATATACGGTATCTTCAAAACATAAAATACTAGACAGAAATTTTAAATTATGTTTTTGAAGAATAATGTGAGAAACTGCTCAAAGGTGAATGTTAAGTAAAAATGCAACAGGTACATATATACTTTTCCAAACATTAACATGCCTTTCCAGTCCCTTGTTCAATATATTTTCATTTTCTCGTTAGATACACATTTTTTCAAAATCTTTACTATCTGTGAGTACTTTTCACTTTTCTCTCTGCATTAATGCATATCTTTTTCTTTAATACACGTATGAGCATTACTACCCTCGTATTCAGAAAAAATGAACTAAAAAAGCAAATACAATTCAGTCTGGTCTTCTCTAGATTGAATCGGTAAATTCCTAGACTCTGTGGTATTCATCTGTTAATCTCACACAAAAATAATGTAAAGCTGCCATTAAATAAATTACCTCTGACAAAAAAATGTATACAAGTAACTATAATCATACTTTAAATCTCATGAAAGAGAAGGAAATATATTTCATGTGTACAGTGATTTTACATGAGAGTCACTTATATATAACATGTGCATTTATTATAAACCACATGTGTGATATGAAATAGAAAACATTTATTGTTACTAATTGAGCTTGCCCTCTGTTCATTTAATATGACCTATTCCACTGATTAGCCTAATCTATACCTCTAGGAGCGTCCACTGCTACTTTTAACCTAGTTTCCAATTTATCTTTACAAAACAAATTGTTAAACTATTCCAGATTTGAGCTGTACTCAATTCTGTGCTCTCCCTTTAAATCAAATCCACTGCACTTTCAAATGCTTGAAAGCATCAAGAAGGTCTTTAACTATGATGGTCTGAAGGGCGATCTACCCTTGTCCGTGGTCCCCTTCCATTTCTCTTTTAGGGGAACAGGCCTGTTCTTTCTCTTCCACCTCCCTCTCACAAGGGAACTTCAAGATCCAGTTCAAAGAGATGGGAGTCTAGACTCTCTGTTGGAATGCTTTTGTTTTGTTTTTTAAAAAATACCATTTCGGATGGCCTAGGCCACAATTTAGCTATTTGACAAAGGAAGAGAGTCATCCTGTCTCCGGTTCCGGGATGTAGGCAGAGGTCTCAGGGTTCTGCCCCTTTCTTCCCTATCGGAGATGCCGGCCTAGGATCCCGGCGCCCGCGCTCCCACACTCTGTGGGTCCAGCTTTCCCGCCGGCCGGGAGGGCGCCACGCCCTGCAGGTCTCTGGGCAGCGCCTCCTGCTCTGTGGCATCCCCTCCGCCCTGCCCCAGTGCCAGGTGACTATGGCACTAATGCCTCTGAGGTGAGGCTAATTCCTACTCTCGCAGTGTCCTGTCTGGTGAGATTCCCGCGAGACCCTTTCATTAAAAACTTGTTACTGGGAGAAAGCTCAAACTTCAGGTACCGGCTACGGCGGAGTAGGGCTGAGCGCGAGCAGCCAGTGAAGAGCTTGAGCTGGGCAGGGGCCGTTCCAATTGGTCAGCAGTCCAAGGGCAACCAATGGGAAATGCGGAAAGGTTGGGGGGCGGGAGCTCTCACCTGAGAAAGGTTCGGATCCAGGTTGGTGCTCTGTCTGGTGCTTAGCTCTTCCTCTGAAACCTGTAGAGCCGCAAACCTCAATCCAAATGCGTACTAGTCGGCGGCCACATGCAAAAATAATTTGGTTCAGATCCTCCCCCTTATCCATTTTTGCTCTGGAAATTTGGGTCAGTAGCAGCCAGACTCCTAGCAGGTGGAACAAGAACAGGCGAGGCATCTTAGGCCTGGTCTCCAGCTCTTGGCTTTTCAACCTTGTCCTGGGGCCTGAGCTGTTGTTATCTACCAACCAGTGCCTGTGTGCCTTTCTGGGCTTTCTGCTGCTTACCCTACAGGTGCCAATCAGGCTTTTATATCCCTTGGACTGTCACTCAGCTCTTAATAATCACAGCTCCACCCCTTCCCCACCCATCTCCCCAGAATTTTCTCCCTTAGCCCTTTTTCTCCACTTATCCTCCATTTACCTATCCTTCTGTCCCTGGCCCTATGTATTACTCTCTTTTCTTACCCTCAAACCATTCTGAATACTTTATGTTCCTTATGTATATGAAGGCCATTATAAGAGATTACATAAACAAAAATAAAATTGAGATCACCCATATTTATACAATCCAGTTTGCCAGTGTGAAAATTTGCTGCATAACTTTCTAAACTAAGTAAAATTATAGCTAGATTAATTAATATAGTGTCTAGTACATCAATCCATAAATATAGCGTATGGATGATGAGTGAATATACAAATTACGAATGAGGGAGAAAACTGATGACTTTTCATCTGAATCCTGTTTTCAAGAAAACATTGAAATTGCCAGTAACTTCACTTTAGGTCTGTTCAATAAAGTCTTAAATTTACAACATACTTCCTCCATTGAACTTTCCTTCTTCTCTGGGACGTGGTTTGAATGTAACCAGTTATCTGAACATTTGCATTTGAAATTCTACTCTATAACTCTAGAAACTGGAGAAAATACACAGATGGAGACAAAAGAGAAAAGATAAAAAGCAGTGAAATCCCACCATCCCAGAAAGAATATTTTGTCAACACATTTAAAATTGTATGTATGTATATTTGATAAGAGTTAATACTTAATATCTTTTAATTTAACTTTTTAAAAAACCCAGCACAATTTGGGTTAATATGCCTCGTAAACAACTCTTCTATATGTCCTGGAGATGTACAGAAAGTTAGGGTAGCTTTGAAATAAAGTACTAACTCAACAATCTCCTTGTTACAGATATACCTATGGAATCAAATGATTCTGATTTCTAGATGCCTGCTAATTTTGATGGGTCCAGCTCAGCACTGGGTAATTGTTAAGCATTGTGTAATTCTTCAAAAAGTTCCTGACCAAAGCTATGGGATGGGCAGAGGCAGCACTTTTAAGCATATTTTCACTAAGAGAAGCAGTTTTGGAGAAGATTTTCAAAAAAAGTTTGAAGGCACCTTTGTGTCAAGTTTCAAGACAGTACTTGAAAATAATCCAAGTGCAAGGCTGCCCTACGACGTAATTGCTCTTTTAAAAATATAAATTTCCAGGAACATTTTAAATTTTCACTTGTCCTACATAACTTTAGGAAGTAGCCACTTTCCCATTCTACAGAGAAAAGAAACTAATTGAGAGTGGTTACGTACATTTCCAATGCAACTTTGGCCAGATTAGTGCTAGAAGTGGGTTTACCTAATCCTAAGAGTTACAAGCAAATGCAGGATTCAGAGCTGTTACCAGCTCAACTAAAAGGCATTTAAGGTCCTTTAAAAAAAAAAGAAAGAAACCTTTTTAAGGAGAAAAAACAAGTGCATTCATGCATATAGCTGATAGACCTGGAATTCCACCCATGTCTACTGAATTTCAAAGCCCCCTTTCCTTGGTTCCATGGTATCCAGTGGATCCAGTTTTAATTGGAGTTAACCTGAAAGGGGAAGGTTAATAAGTAGAGATTAGTATCTTTCAAAGACTCATTGCAGGTACAAGAGCAGCAACTCTTTGGGCTATTAAGTGCTAGACCTGATTTCCCAATGCCTCTTAAAGATAGCAATGTTCATGTGACACAGTTTTGGTCAATACAACCTAAGCAGTAGAGGTTTCTGGCAAAGCCTTTGTTTTTGTGGTTCAAGTTCTCAGCTTTCTTGTTTCTCCCTTCCTTTCTTGCTTAAAACAGATGCTGAAAATGGGAGGGGAAGCAGTCATCTTGCCTGTTAGCAACCAGCTGACATCATTCAGAGGATAACCAGGATTGAATGGCTACTCCTTAGGCTCTTATGAGTCACTGTTTTTAAGGGTTTTCTGTTATTTATTGAGGACACAATCCTAACTGACATATTTGTGTGTAGAGATATATGTGTATCTATCTATATATATGCAGAATAAATTTCTTATTTGAGAAATAAATTAAACTTACAATCATCTGTTCCTTATGAGAGTTTTAGCCATAGTTTAAAAGCACTTGGATTAGACATTCTCAAGATTTAAGTAATTATTTAAGTGTTTATACTAGATGATTTACCACAGACAGTCTTTATTCTACAGAAAAACAAGTTATATAGTAAGTAGCAGTGAATACAGACTCTGGGAACACTATCCCTGCCTCCAGGAATATGAGTCCAGGCGGGTCTAGAGAGCTGCTTTCTGTGTTTAGGAGTACATGATTGTCCTGTCCAAATTCTAAGTTTCCTGGGTATTGCCCTCCTTCTTTTGGGTGGAATCTCCATGTCATAGAGCACTCGTCCTGGCTTTGTCCCACATGGCAGATGACCTCTGAGCTTTTGTAGCCTTTTATTGAATCCCTTGCTCATGGCCTTCTACCTGCTCCACCTTCCAGCCTCCACTGTGTGCAGGAGGGGTTGGCCAGCAGTTCTAAGAGGAACTTACTTTGTTAAAGATAAGAAACTCTGCTCTTTTATATTTCAACATGAATCTCTTTCCCTTACTTTATATTTTTTTACCAAATTCTCATTGTTTTCTCTCATCTGTCCACAGCAGGTGATCCTTACCTGATCCCAATAACAAACAAGGCTGTGACAGATCAAGTTTTCCATGATTCCAGTGATATTCAGGGAAGAAAGAGACGTAAGCACTTGTAGGTTTTCAGGCATCCTGAGTCAGAAATGAGTGCTGACTCTACCTCATAGGCACCTTTGGAACCTGTGCAGGTGCTTGTGTTCCCCTCAGGTCATTGTGCTGCTTTATCCAGAAGCATCAAAGAAATGAAGGGAAATTGTGATCTTCAAAAAGTCTTCCTGTCAGCAAACCATTGGAAGTCTCTTGATGAAGAGACAAGGAACCATAAAGAACTTCATTATTTCCCTCACATCTTCCTTCTATTCAAATAATAGCATGTAAAAATAAAAATAAAAACAAAAAAAAATAATAGCATGTATGCTGAGGGAAAATTGGGAAAGAATCATCTCCAACCAGATCTGGCAGCCCCAGTAATCATTCAACAGGTCCTAGAGAAGTAAAATGAATAAATACAATGTGACTGTTTGCCTTTCTTTTGGTTTGTGGCTTTACTGTTGTGCTGTGCAATGGCTCTCATGTGTGATCCCCAGTTTCTATCCACACAATCTAGCCAATTCCACAGCCACACTTAGAATACCACAAGGCCCCCTGTGTCACTGACCCTGGCTCCCACATCTAATTATAGGTTTCAATTGACGTCAAGACATTGAGTGGTCATCTGTGGTGTAAGGCTTGATCTTAATCCCCAATATTATGTGCTGCCTTGAAATATGGTACTATTGGGAGAATTTTGAATGGAGTTTCCCTCCATCTGCTCCTGCAGGTAAGGTTCTTGAGCCAAGTGACCCTCTTTGTCAAGAGAACCAGGCAGAGTCCCAGCTTATCTCAGAGTAATGACTTTTTCTCTGCCAGCCCACAGAACTAATCAAAGAAGCCACTCACATCTTTTCATGGTAACCAGCGGTCACCTCACTCTTTTGCCACTACAAAGTCTGCCTCACAGAGCCCCCTGCTTATTCAGTTTGTTCCCAACTGCAATTCCCATCCTGTGAATATATATGATTAATAAATTGCTGTCTAATTCATTAGTCAGTGTCAGATTCAAATGTCTAAGTGCATAACCCTCCAGTGATTCAGGGTAGGAGTCCCTCCCTTTCCAACAGGAGATCGGGGGCAATTAAAACAGTCAACTACAACCTATCTCCCCCTTTCTTGTTACCAGAGCCGCAGAAGACTTAGTTCAGACCATGTAACATATTCTATGGTTCTCAGGATGTGTTCTCTATTTCTCCCTAGATCACTTCTTATTCTCTGCTCAGTGTTGACAGAAAATGAGACTCTGTGAAGGAGAAATGATGATCCTTTTGTAACCCCTTTACGGGTTTCTCATTAGCTGGACCTATAGTTGCCTTAGACAAGGTCTTCAAGAGGCCCTCTTCCTACTTCCACTCTGCAGCATTTTCCTTGCCATGTCCCACAACTAAGTCTTACTGAATTTCTGGCAGTTCCCCCACATTCCATGCTTTCATTGTCTTTGCTGCTTTTTTGCCTCTATCTTTCTGCCTCTTTCTTTACTTACCCATTGACTTTTCCTAACTATTCTATGAATCTTCTGTTAGCTATCTCTACTTAACTCAGCATCCCCTCCCCACTTCCGCTATTTCCTTCTCCTTATATTATAGCCCCTACTTGTATGTCTCTCCTACTAGTCTATGAGCTCCCTGAAGAAAGTGGCAGGTACACAGTAGCTGCTCAACACACAGTTGGTTGAAGGAAATGTGTAGATCTGATAATGAAGTACATTCCACTTCCCTGTGGTTGGGGAACAGAGGTATAGGAGGAACTAGCAGGAGCTGGCCTCAGAGTAGGAAATGAAATGAGTCCCATGGTTTGTAGAACTAGGCAGAGCCTCTATGATTAAAGAGCCTGTGACACACAGGGATATCAGGGATGCCACAGGAGGACCCATTTTAGGGTGATTTACTTCTGTAAGGAGGGGTTGTGGGGTAGTTATGAAGGTAAAAGAGGAATCCACAGGATTTGGGGTAGGAGAGAAGAAAGCACAAGGCAGGAGAAAGGTCTATATTGGGCAAATGTCCAGGTAATCAGGGTTCTAGAGAGGACTCAAGAGTTATCCCCAGGTAATGATGCCTGAAGCTGCTATACAGATGTGTGGCCAAGCTTTTGAGTGGGCATAAGTTCTCAATCCTTTTGGGTAAATGCCAAGGCCCATGATCATCCTTAATGGTATTTGGTGTGGCCAAATGTTCGGAATTTTGGCCATTCTAATACTAGTGTATCTCATTGTTTCAGTTTACATTTCCCTAATGACATAAAATGTGGAGCATCTTTTTTCATATGCTCATCTGCCAACTGTATACCTTCTTTTCTGAGGAGCTGTTAAGTTCTTTGATCCAATTTTAAACAAGTTGTTTTCTGACTATTGAGTTTTAAAAATTGTTTTACTATTTTGAAGAAAAATTCTTTATCAGATATGCCTTTTGAAAATATTTTTCTCAATCTGTAACTTGTTGTTTCATTTTCTTCATAATGTATTTTGTATACCAAGAAATTTTTAACTTTAATAAAGTCTAGTTTATCAGTTCATTCTCTTATAGACTATGTCTTTGGTGTAGTAGCTAAAAAATTATGACTAAACCCTACTTTTACATTTTACTTTCAGGTCTGTGATACACTGTGAGTTAATTTTTGTGGAGGGCGTAATATATATGCTTAGATTCTATTTTTTTTTTTTTTGCATTTTGGTGTCCAGTTGTTCCAACACCATTTTTTGAAAGGTCTGTCTTTTCTCCAACATATTGCCTTTGTTCCTTTGTTAAAGATTAGTTGACTCTACATCTAATTCTGGGTTCACTATTCTGTTCAATAGATCTATTTGCTGATTTTTTCACCAGTTCCACAGTCTTCGTTACTGTAACTTTACTGAAAATATGGACGTTGGGTAGTGTTAGTTGTCCAACTTTCTTCTTCTCCTTCAATATTGTGTTGACTGTTAGTATTTTGCCTCTCTAGATAAACTTTAGAATCACATTGTCAAAAATCACAAAATAACTTTCTTGGATTTAGCTTTATTTTTTCTTTCCTTTTTTTGAGACAGAGTTCACTCTGTTGCCCAGGCTAGAGTTGTTACCCAGGCTATGTGTTGTCACAGTTCACAGCAACCTCAAACTCTTGGGTTCAAGCAATCTTCTTGCCTCAGCCACCTAAGTACTGGCACTACAGACATTCACCAAGATGCCTATCTAATACTTTTTTTTTCTATTTTTTTAGTCAAGATGGGGGTCTCACTCTTCCTGGGGCTGGTCTCCAACTCCTGAACTCAAGTAATCCACCCACCTCAGCCTCCCAGTGTGCTAAGATTATAGGCATGTGCCACGATACCTGGCCCTAGAATTTATCTGAAATTACACTGAATCTACAGATAAAGTTAAGAAGAACTGACATCTTGACAGACAATATTGAGTGACCCTGACTGGGTGAGACTCTGTCTCAAAATAACAATAAAAAATTGAGTCTTCCTGTTCATAGGCATGGATTATCTCTTTCCATTTACTTAGTTTTTATTTGAGTTATTTTATCAGAGTTCTGTGTTTTTCCTCATATGTATCTTCTTGTATAGATTTTGTTAGATTAATACCTACATATTTCATTTCAGGGGGTGCTCATATAATAAGAGTGTCTTTTAATTTTTAATTTCATTTGCACGTTTCTGTTATATAGGAAAACTATTGTCTTCAGTATGTGAAACTGTATCTTCCAAGTTTGTTATATATTCCCCAGGAGTTTTTTTTCTTTACTTTGGATTTTCTGCATGGATAATCACATCATCAGAAAACAAAGCCAACTTTATTTCTTCTTGCCCTGTATACCTTTTCTTTTTCTTTTTCTTTTTTTTCTTCTTGTCTTAAATTCATTAGCTAGAACTTCCGGGATGATGTTGAAAAACAGTGGTGAGAGAAGATATCTTTGCTTTTTTCCTAATCTTAGTGGGAAACTTCAGGTTTCTCATCTTTAAGTAAGATGTTAGCTGCAGGATTTTTGTAGATATTTATGATCAAGTTGAGGAAGTTCTTTACTTCTCATTTACTGAGACTTTTTTACATGAACAGATGTTGGATTTTATCAAATTCTTTTTATGCATGTAATGATATGATTACATTATTTTTATTCTTTGATGTGATTGATTACATTAATTTATTTACTGATGTTGAGCCAGCTTGCTGATCTTGGATAAATCCCATTTGGTTATGATGTTTGGTTCTTTTTAGGCACTGTTGATTTGATTTGTTAAGATACAATTTGTTGAGGATTCTTACATTTCTGTTCATGAGAAATATTGGTCTCTATTTTCTTTTAATGTCTTCTGGCTTTGGTATGAAAAGCCTCATAGAAGAAGTTAGGAGCTGTGCTCTGTTTTTCTACTTTTGCAAAGAGATTACAAAGAATTAGTATAATTTCTTCCTAATGTCTTTGGTAGAATTCACAAGTGAATCTATCTGGGCCACTTATTTCTGTTTTGGAAGATTATTAATTATTGATTCACATTCTGTAATAGATTTAGTCTTATGCAGGTTTTCTATTTTTATCTGTTGTAAGTATCAGCAGATTCTAACTTTCAAGGAATTGGTCCACTTCATCCAGGGCATAGGGTTATTCATAGTATTCCTTTAATATCCAGGTCCTCTGTAGGAATGTTCTCTTTTTCATTTCTGGCAATGTTCTCTCTCCTACTTAGCCTGGCTAAAAGCTTATCAATTTTATTGATCTTTTCAAAGAGGTAGCTTTTGGTTTTGTTAAATTTCTTGATTGATTTCCTATTTTCAATTGTATTGATTTCTACTCTAACTTTTATTAATTCTTTTCTTCTGCTTACTGGGAATTTGATTTGCTCTTTTCTTAGGTTCCCAGAGTGGGAGCTTGGATGATTGATTTTAGATCTTTATGCTTTTCTAATATATGTACTTAATGCTTTTAATTTTCCCCCCAAAGCCAGGTGCATTGGCTCACCCCTATAATCCTAGCACTCTGGAAAGCCAAGGCATGTGGATGACTTTAGCTCAGGAGTTCAAGACTACATGTAGCAACACAGAGACCCATCTCTACTAAAAACAGAAAAACTAGCTGGGTATTTTAGCAAATGCCTATAGTCTCAGCTATTTGGGAGATTGAGGCAAAAAGATTACTCAAGCCCAAGAGTTTGCAGTTACTTTGATTTGTGATGCCGGGGCACTCAACCCAGGGTGACAGAGTGAGATTCTATCTCAAGAATAAATAAATAAATAAATGAATAAATTTTCCTCTAAGCACTTCTTTCACGGTGTCATACACATTGTGTTGTCATTCTTACGTAGTTCAAACTATTTCTAAATTTCTCTTGAGATTATTTTCTTTGAAAATATTAATGGGCTACAAGTGTTTTTCTTACATGGATGAACTCCATAATGCTGGTCAGGGATTTAGTGTGTTCATAGCAGAGTAACATACTTGTACCCAATAGGTAAGCTTTTACTACCTCCCCCTCACACTGTTCCCTTCTTAGTTTTCAATGTTCTTTACACCTCAGTATGACTGGGTATGGACATTGTTTAGCTCTCACTTATTCTTTTTTTATATTTAAAAGATTTATTTATTTATTTTTTGAGACAGAGTCTTACTTTGTTGCCCTCAGTAGAGTGCAATAGCATCATACCTCACAGAAACCTCAAACACTTTAGCTCAAGTGATTCTTTTGCCTCAGCCTCCTAAGTAGCTGGGACTACAGTTACCTGCCACAATGCCTGGCTATTTTTTGTTTTTGTTTTTATTTTATTTTATTTTTTATACATTAATGTATTTATGGGGTACAATGTGCTGATTTCATATACAATTTGGAATGCTTACATCATACTGGTTAATATATCCCTCACCTCATTTA
>CAUYQV010134596.1:0-17625 GCA_963574575.1 Galagoides demidoff | reverse complement strand
AGTTGGAGCATAAATTGGAATTTATAAAGCCCCAATTCCAAATCACCCTCCTAGGCCATCCCCAGCTGACACTAAAAGAAAAGAGAAGAGGCCTAGTGCAGAGGTCACATTAAAATACTTCAGGTTGGCTGGTCGCAGTGGTTCACGCCCGTAATCCAGCACTCTGGGATGCCGAGGCTTCAAGACCAGGTTCTAGCCTAAGCTAGAGTGAGACCCCCCCATCTCTAAAAATAGCTGGGCGTTGTGGTGGGCATCTGTTGCCCTAGCTACTTGGGAGGCTGAGGCAAGAGAATAGCTTTAGCCCAAGAGTTTGGGGTTGCTGTAAGCTACCATCACAGTACTCTACTGAGGGCAACATAGTGAGACTGTCTCAAAGAAAAAGATTTATGTGTGTATGTCTGTGAGAGAGAGTGCATGGTGGGCTGGCGGGTGGATGGTGGGAGGGTGTGTGTCTGTTTGAGGGTATGTGTGCCTGTGAGTTCAGTGAGCAGGGAGGAGCATGTACCCCTGTTCTGAGGCAGGGTGTAGATGCCAGTGGGAGGCCATGGAGCAGAGCTTGCCAGGCTGCATGCCTAACAACTGGCCTTCCTGCTCTCTCCTGCAGACCTTCGTCCTTTGCCTGATGTCGCCATGACAGGCACATGTACCCGGGAGTGCAGCGAGTTTGGCCACTCTGACACATGCTGGATGCCTGGCCAGTCATCTCCGAGCCGCCGGACCAAGAACAGCGCCCTCAAACTCTCCACCTTCGTGCCTTACCAGGACCGAGGAGGGCAGGAGCCTGCGGGCGCCGGCAGCCCCAGCCCCCCGGAAGACCGGAACACCAAAACGGCCCCCGTGCGCCTCCTGCCCTCCTACAGTGCCTTCTCCCACAGTAGCCATGATTCCTGCAAGGACTCGGCCACCTTGGAGGAAATCCCCCTGACCCAGACCTCGGACTTCCCACCCGCAGCCACACCGGCATCTGCCCAGACGGCCAAGCGTGAGATCTACCTGTGAGCCCCCTCCTGGCTGGCGGCCATCCCCATCCCCAGCTGCCGGCCAGCTCCCACATGGGTCCATTCCAGGGCCCCCACTCTCAACCCCTCCAGCGTGGACTTCCTGGCCAGGCCCCCAAGTGGAGAGCAGTACTGGCCTCATGACCACGCTGGCCCTTCCTTCATGCAGGGTCCAGGTTCTTGCCCCTCATTTCCATCCCCTAGTCCCCAGGAGCTCCTTCTTCCCCTTTATGGGGCTCCTCCAACAGATGCCCAGGAGGGCTCCTCTACAGTGACTGGGCTCCCTTCCCTCGACTTCCAGGGAACACCCTATCAATTTGGGCAGATGGTGGAGTCAAGGGTGGGTAGCACATTTTTAACCCATTGTTTCCCGCATGGCCGACCAGGGCGGGGATAGCATGCCCAATTTTAGCCCTGAAGCAGGGCTAAACTGGGAAGCCTCTCTCCCTGGGAACTCCCAGAGGAAACTCTTGACCATCAGGGGCTTCCTGAAGGGCTTTTGTTACCAAAGGTGGGGTGGGGATGGGGGTGGGAGTGGAGTGAAGGCCTCGCCTTCCCATATTGCTCCTGGGCTGGCCCACCTGCCTGCTATGTGCCCATGCCTGGTCCCATCTGGTCCCCCCCTTCTCTGCTGGTCATGCAGTGTCTGTATATAAGGACCTTGGAATGATGTCCCCATTTCTGCCTGATTTGCAACTTTTCTTGTTGATGTTGTGTTGTCTTGGGGGACCCCTCTTGGGGGGGACCTGCCCTGTGCCCCCTTCTCCCTGCTGCAGTGCCCCCAACCCAGGCCTCTATTGTTCCATGTTGTAAATACCCCTGGGGCCGTGGTGGGATGGGGGTACAGGCCAGGGAAACAGTGGGTGGGTGGGGGTTGGGATGGGGGTAACATTCGCCTATCAGCAGAGCTGGGCTTTTATTTAATTTTTTTTAAAAATACAAATCTCTATTTTTTTGGAACTGTTGCGCTGTGCCCTGGGGGGGGGGGGTCCCCGCTCAGGCTGGCCTCCCACACCCAGATGAGCATCATAGAGGGGCCCTGAGGCTGTGGGGGGCAGCTGGACAGGGGTGGGATGACTGTGCCTCTGGCCTGGTTGGGTGAGTTGGGAGCAGGAAGGTTTGCTCAGGGGCTGGCTGGTTGCTCCCCCCCAATATGGGGGGGCCTGCGCCCTGCCCACACCTTGCCCCCCAACCCCCAGCCCCTGCCATGACTGACCCGTCAGCCTGTAAAACCACCATTGCCTTGATCTCAGGGGGTGGGAAGGGCTGCCTCAGGGCACCCCGGGCTCCAGGCCCCCTTCTTCCAGTTGGGCTTCCCTTTGCCAGGATCGGGGTCCCATGGGGGAGGGGCTGGGGAGATTAGGGGGCAAAGAAGCCCAGTCAGCCATGATGAGGTGGAGTTCTTTTCTTCACCTCAGGGGGCCAAGGTGTGAGGGGCATCCTGTAGAGCCCCCATTTCCCACTGTGGCCATCTCAAAGCCTCAGCCCCTCTTCCTTCCAGAAACCCCCACTGCCTTGGCCCGTACCTCTCCAGCTCCCCAGGGGCTCAGGCTGGGCGGCTGGAGACTCAGGGTATGGCCCTTGCTTAGTCCAAGCTTGAGGGGGTGGCCCAAGTGTGGGAGGGGCGGGTACAGGCTGCTGGGTTGTCTGGTGCCTTTGGGAGCTATGCCGCTGGGGTTTTGTCTCCTGTGACCCCAGAGATTCCACCCCCACCCCAGAAAAGCCAGGGGGCTGAAGAATCACCCTATTCTCTGTCCCTTACCCCTACTGTGTCTTGGGGTAACAGTGCTGGGAAGGAGAGCATTGTTTGTCTGGTGACCCCCATATAGCCCTTCTGTGGAGGGCAGGGGTAAAGTGGGCTGGGTGGCAGCAGCCAGGTCTAGGGTTTGGCCAAAGGCTCCTTTCCCTGGGGGAGGCCCAGGAATTGGGCTGGGGGCTTAATAAAGAGACAGCCCCCTTCCCCTGCACAAACGGGGCAGGTGCAATAGTGGTGGAGTTGGTAGCATTGGGTGCCCAGCTGGAGGGGCAGTGCCCCTCAAGGACTGACCTGAGTCCTGGATCCTAGAGGTCAGGATTCAGGAAAGAAGATTGTATGAGGCTCATTTGCTTGGTGGAGAAGGTGGTCCAGACAGGTGGCATTCCTGGGGTCAGCAGACTCCCGCCAAAAGCCCCTGGTGGCCTGGGTACCCTGCCCTGGTCTTGGAAACCCCTGAGCACTGAGTGGAAGGGCAGAGGAGCATTTTGCACATTGGAGAAGCCAGAAGGAAGGGGGTGGCCCAGATGGTTGGGAGGGCTGAGAAGCACAGAGCAGAAGCCCTTCCCACAAACAAAGACAGACCCCTCACCCCCTGGTTGGGGTCAGGGCACTGAGTCTGTCACCACCTGGGCACTGGAGAGGTGAAACCAAAGGTGGGCAGGGGATGGTGACAGCACTGGGGACTATCCCTGTTGGTCCTAGGTCTGTAAAGCCCCTCCCCAATGCCTTGTGTCGCTGTACAGTTTTATGTACCAATAGGTGACATTTGGCCAGAGGAGACTCCCCCTCACACCTAGCCTGACCCAGTCAGTGTCTTCCTAGAAGGGACCTAGTTGGTCCCCATCTCCCTACTTCAGAGCATGTCTCTTGGTAGGGGGAGGATGTATGGGGACATATTTCTCTCCTAGGGTCCCTGAAGCATGTCTCACATCCCCCAGGGAAGGTCTCTGAGCATTCCTCACCTCTGGGGGCTCTCTAGGCCCTATCTCTCCCCTTGGGAGTCTCTGGGGGAAATGTATTCCCTTTGGGGACCATGGGAGCAAGTCTCTCCCCACCCCTCCCCAGACTCTCTGGGGAGCCTGTTTTCCTCCCAGGGTTCCTGGGAGTACCTAAGGCAAGTCAGTGGGCCATCTCTCTTCCCAGGGAAGGGGTCTATCTCTGAAGCATGTCTGGGAAGGGATGTTTCTGGCCCTCCCCCTATCTCTCCTATGGGGGTGTCTCTGCCCTGCGGCACTTTGGGATGAAGCTGGGCATCTCTGAGTTGTCTTTTCTCCAGGGGCTCTGGATCACTCTCTCCTGAGGGTGGGACCTCTGGAGCCATTTCTTCCCTGAGTAGGGACTATCTCCGGGTGTTGGGAGGGCTTGTGTTGGCGCCATGAGAAAGTCTTTCAAGGGGCGTCTCCACGGGGACTTCTCTGGGAGGGGAGACTGTGTCTCGCCCATGGGGTTCCGGAACCCCCTGGGCAGATGTGTCTGCCCGTGGCTAAGGGGGAGACTGTGTCTCCTCAGATTATCTGAGTGGGGAGGGGGGCCGTGTCTCTCTCGTGTGTAGGGGGGTGGGGCTCGGGGTGGGGGGTTGTGGGCGCGTCGGGTGCCCATCCTGGGGTCGTGTTTCTCTTGGTTCGTGCCGCTTCCCACCGCCTCGCTCCTCCCGGGAAGGGCCCCCGCCCCGCCCCTACTCCACCCCATCCCTGGCGCTGCGAGCACAATCCCGTTGATTTGTAATGATTTCTGTCTCTTTCTGTCTTTCTCTTTCTCTGACCTCCCTCCCACGCCGCGAGCATGCGCAGGCACCACCCCTACCCCCTCCGGTTCGGTTCGTTTCCGGTTTGTTTGCTGAGCTGTCAATGAAAGACCCGTGTAATTATTCCTGAGCTTTACAATAAAAGTGTGAAAACCGGACCCCATTCCGCTTCTTCCGGGCCCTCGGGCCTGCGTCCGGTGGAGAGTGGGAGCTAAACTGGGGTAGAGACCTTGAAGAGGCCGGGGGGAGGGGACGCCAGGGGGAAGAGGGACCGAGACCTACAGTGGGATCCATCAGTGCCTCACGTGGACCGAGAGCGAGAGGACGCAAACAGAGGACAGACACCCAGTCTATGCACCTACGGGTGTGTACCTCATAGTGTCCCCTACCCGGTCAGCTGGGCCCGACCGGCTCCGGACATCCCATCCCCACCCAGAACTCAGGTATAGGCCAGGAAGGGGGCGTGGGGATCGAAGATTCTGCTATACTGCCTTCTTCCATGAGGCGCCCCCCGCCCCCAGACGCGCTGGTGCGGACTGGGCCCTTCGGTCTTTCCCTGTATCCATCCCCGCTCCTCGCTCCTTTGGCAACGAGTATGAATTGCGGAACTGGATGGGATAAGAGGCGGAAGACATCTGTCTGTCTGTCGCTTCCTCCTACGCTCAGGAACGAGGGTTGGAAGTCGATTTAGGGAAGGGAACCAAAAAGGTCTCAGCCCCGGTCCCCGACTGCGTCCCCTCCCCCTCTTCCGGGCTCGAGCAGCCCGAGCCTACTTCGTCCGACTCCCGGGTAAACACCGGCTCGAAGAGGTGGAGAAACAGACCGGATCACCCGGTTCCCGGCCCCGCCTCCCGGCGCGCTCCAACCCCGCCCTTTGCGCGCCGCCGCTCGGCTGCGTTCTGCCTCCCCCGGCCCGCACTGCGTGGGCCTCGCTCCGGACCCCGGGGTCGGTGCTGCCTCTGGGATTAGCCGAGCGCTGGGACTAATCCCGGATGAGCCTCCGTGTAAACCCGGATCGACTGCGGGGACGGCGGGGGTCACTGGATCCCCTTCATTCCTAGACGCGGAGCATTGTGAGGCCTAGCGCTCACCTCCGATCCCCTTGCTACTTTAGGAGAGACGTGTGTAGGGTCTGCAACCGGGCACTGGGCTGGGCAAGGGGAGGAGGAAGGCACCGCCGAGATCCAACGAGATCGAGCACACTGTGAACCTTGTCCTGGAAGAGTGGGGGGAGGTTTCAAGGAAGGGAAAAGGCCCCTCTGTCAGCGCCTAAATCCACAGGGTTAGGTCAGCTCTCTGGTGCTGTCTGAAATCCTGAGGCCCCTACCAATCCTCCAGTTACAGAATCATAGACTCCCCCCCACACACACACCTGTGGCCCCGATGACCTGTCCCTAACTTAAGGCCTCACCTCCTTATCTGTTGAGGCACTCAATCAGCGGGGAAGCGGGGAGGGCCCAGACACTGAGGGGTGAGGAACTTCTGGTAAGTCCTAACCCAGAAAAAGATGTCAAAAGTAAAGGAGGTCGGGGGAGATTCAGTGGCTGACAATGAAATCCTGCCCCTGCCCGTGGTTGATTTACTCATTCTATTAAATACAAACATTTCCTGAACCCCTCCCTTGTCCTAGGCCAGCACAGAGTACTGGGACACCCCATGAAGGACACAAGTCTCTGTGGGAAAGGCAGACAGGTAAACAATGACCACATCATGCATTCAGCCCTGTCTTGAGCCGGAAATTCTGGCTGGAGAGCCAAAGGAGGTGTCTCCTCCAGGGTCCAGAGGCTTCCGGGAAGGGGGTAGTGCCCGAGCTGAGTTTCAAAGGGTTGGGTGGGGGATAGGACACTGAGGAAAGGGTGGTGTTTTAGCCTACGGAAGTAGTTGCCGGCAAGGGTCTGGAGGTGGAGGAAGAGAAGGTGAGGTGACTCAGAGGAGCAAGAGAAGTTGGAACTACTGCAGGGGCCAGAACTGGAAGGACCTGCTCGTTAACCTAAGGGACTTGGATTAGGGGGAAAGGAGGAGCCATTGCCAGATTCTAAAGTCAGGAGAGAAAAGGTCAGATTTACATTCTCAGGAATTCAAACTCTCTTCTTTACTTCCCTGCCCCACGTTTCTTTGGGGAATCTTGGGTTGAGAGTAGAGACATACACAGGCAGACAGACAGGAAGAGGAACCAGATGCAATTCAGATTGGTTAAGATGGTCCCACCTTCTTTCATTACACCCAGAGTCAGACCTACATTAGAATTCTGCCTGTACCACTTAGTAGTGCTATAACTTTGGGCAGATGAGTGACCCTCAGTTTCTGCAACTGTAAAATGGGGATAATAATGTTTGCCACCACCAAGGATTATTGTGGGACTTCAGTGAAATCATCGGTCCACTCTTTTTTTTGAGGGGAGGACAGAATCTCACTTTGTCACCCTGGGTAGAGTGCCATGGTGTCATAGCTCACAGCAACCTCAGACTCTTGGACTCAAGTGATTCTCTTGCCTCAGCCTCCCAATTAGCTGGGACTACAGGTGCCCGCCACAATGCCTGGCTGTTATTTTTTGTAGTTGTCAATTGTTTGGCAGGCCTGGGCTGGGTTCGAACCTGCCAGCTTCTGTTTATGTGGCTGGAGCACTAGCTACTGAGCTATGAGCCTTTTTTTTTTTGAGACAGTCCCACTTGGTCACTCTTGGTAGAGTGCTTTGGCATCTTAGCTCATAGCAACTTCAAACTCTCAGGTTTAAGTGATTCTCTTGCCTCAGCCTCCCAGGTAGGCCAACACAGCGCCCAGTTATTTTTGTAGATGGGGTCTCACTCTTGCTCAGGTTAGTCTCAACTCATGAGCTCAGGCAATCCACCTGCCTCAGTCTCCCAAGTGCTGGGATTACAGGTGTGAGCTACCACGCTTGGCATTGATCCACTCTTTCATGTAACACTTAATATTTAAAACCTACCAAAGGACAGGCACTGTCCAGGTACTGGCATTACACCACTGAGTAAGGCAGGCATGGTCCCTACTCTTTGTTTTCTGGAATTTAACATTTCAGTAGAGAAGACGGACAATAAACAAACAAATGAGGTAATTATAGATTGTGTTAAAGTGCTGTGAAGGAAACAAACAATGGGACATGAAGAAGGATGACTGGAGGTGGGGTAGGGGAAGGGGCTGCTTTGCTCAGCCTGGCCAGGAAAGCTTCTCTGAGGAAACCTAAAAATTTAAAGCTCAGAAAAAGAACATTCCAGACAAGAAATTGTATGTTCAAAGCCCCTGAAGTGGGAGACAAAGACTTTAGCCTGAACACTCTTTAAGATGCTAAGCTTCCTGAGGGTAGCTGCATAGGTCACTCATTTCTTTTCCTAACCTTAGGGACAAATACTGGGTGAAATGAATAGAAATGAGGAGAGTTTCCATCCTTCAGGCCAAATGCATCCCCCATCCCCCCCGGGTGGTATTGGGGAGTTGCTGGCCTCTTATCAGTCAGCCCATCTGCCCAGCTTAATCTTCCAGCTGTTCTACTGCCCGCCCCCCAGTTTCAGGACAGGCCTCAGCCTACTCCTCTTCATTTTTGGGGTTCCCAACCCTCTTCTTGAGCAAGAGAGGTGGGGGGGGGGGCCTGCAGAATCAGCCAATCCAGAGCCTGGACTGAATAGGATTTAGTATCTGACCTGCAGGGGCTGAGGGGAGGATGATGTTTCCTGGATGAAGATGGCAGAGGGGTTTAGGAGTTTGGGCCTTTTGGAGTCTGCCCCTTGGCCTGGGTCTCTTCAGGGAGGCGGCCTAGATCCCTGTCCATTCTCCCTCAAAGAATACGTCCTTGCACAGGGGTTAAGGGTACATTTCTCACCCTGCCGCCCCCTCCTGCTGCAGAGCGCACACAGCTCCTCTCTCACACACTCACCATCCAGCTGCACACTGCGTCTCCATGGCAACCAGTAGGCCTGGTCCATGGATGTTAGAAATAAGTGCCAGAGGAAGAGGTGGGGGAAAGAGAGAGAGGAAAGAAATAAAGAGACTTATAAAGATAGCCTCCAAGGAGGCCCCTGTGCTTCCTTGCACCCCCTGCCAGGAAACCATGAATGAACTTGGGCCCTGAGGATGGAGGGCCTTATGGTGGAGACTAAGCAGTAAATCAGTGACTGTCTGGACACAGGTAATGGGCCCCATGGGCAAAGCAGAGCAGGGGGGCAGGATAAAGGGAAGTTGCAGGACAATTTAGAGTCTTGGGATAAAAATATTTTGTCTGGGTAAAAGGCAGATAGGGGGTAGGCAACTTTGGGGAGCTACTTTCCCTTCTTCCTGGCCTAATTGGCTGTTCAGGCTGAAACCACCTCTTAGTCACTTAGTCTAATTAGAATTGTTCTGGAGAAAACAGTGGGGGAGGGGAAGGAGAAGCAGGGGTGTGAAGAGGGAGGATAAGTGGGGACACAGTGGGTTGGGAGTTCCTTCTCTCACCTGTCACCCATACTATTACCATTCAATGGATGGGGTGGGCCTGAGGATACAGGCTGGGGATCACTTTGACACTACCACCCCTGCCACTGGTGCACCCTCACACTCACCTGTGTTCTTTTCTGTTTTTGCCTCAGTCTCCCTAGCTCCAGGCCTCACCCTTGCTCTCCCTTTCTAACTAACCTTCCATTCTCCCCTTCCTTAGAGGAGGTCCCTCTGGGAAGCCAGTGTTTGGCTAGTGAACAGGTAAAGGATTTTACCCAGGCCAAGGGAAGACTCCAAAAGGCCTAAACTCCTAAATAACTCCAAAGATTATCCTTTGGAGAGTGGAGGAGGAGCAGGTAGGAGATCATACCAAGAGAGGACTTACTCTTACTCTTGAGGAGTAAGAGAGAATAGAGCTGACACTGGCCTGGCATGAGTCCCCTGCCCCCCCCCCCCACACATACATATTCAGAGGACAGGTGTGTGAGAGTTTGACCTCTGAAGCCTGATGGTCTGATTGCCTTGGACAAGTTACTTAACCTCTCTGAGCATTACTTTCTCTAACCATGAAGTGGGGATAAATCCTAAATTTGTAGTGTGGATTTAAGGTGATAATGTATGTAAACTTAGCACAGAACATTGTAAGGACTCAATAAATGGCAGCTTTTATTGTCACTCTGGACTCCTTTCCTTTCTCTGGGGCCCTTTTGGAGCCAGGACATCTATATCTTCAAATCCCCTCCTCCTCTTGTTCCTTCCCCATTCTTGAGAGCCAATATTACATCCCAATTCCTAGGCTCATCCCTCTTTACTGGCTCCCAAGTCTACCCAATGGGTGTCCCCATGGAAGAAGAGTAGCTATGTTGAGGGTGAGGTTTCTATCCTGCCTCCTGCCCACAGGGTCTGGAGGGATAGATTCCTCCTCCAGCATAGGGTCTGTTTTTCCCTTCTCCACAGGCCTCAGAGGGGAGAAAAGGAGACAGCCATAAATGATGTAGGGAAAGTATACTTGCTGAGGGGGACAATAAGGGATGAGCAGCGTCCAGAAGCCTAAATATTTCATGGGGTTGCAGCACTGGGAAGGGCAAAGTCCCCGAGCTGTGCTTGTGAGTGTGCATGTGACTCCACGTGACTCGGAGCTGTTCCACATGCCCAATGCCCAGTGCACTCTATATCCCCCAACCTTCAAAACATTACACCCATGGAAACCTGCTCCCAGGAACCCTTTCCTGACCAAGATCCCTCCAAAACTCTTTCATCACATGCGTCTTTATTTCTTATAGCTGTGCTGTAGTAGTTTGTAAAGCTTTTAGGCTGTATTTTACATGGTTGCATCTTTTCTTACCTGTGTATTCAGTTTCCTCCATTAGATTCCCCCAGGAGTGGACCCCTTACCCCTCATCCCATCAGCATTACCAGAAGAGGCCAGTAGTTGGAAAAACCTGGTGGGTTGAGAGCAAAAGGGGTGGGAGAGGAGGTCAAGATCTCCCTGAGATCATGTCTTGGTTTTGGTTGACTTAGAAGGGTCAGTCCACAGCAGGTCAGCATGTCAGGATAGCAGCAGAGTCTAGTGGCTTCCATGCCCCCTGCTTACAGAGGAGCTGAGGGACTGCTTCTGCCAAACTTCTGCCCCCAGGTGGCCCTGTAGGGCTGTTCTCCATGACCCTTTCCCAACTCCACATCTTAGTAGGGGAATAGAAGTTGCTCCTTTTAATCTGCCTTACAGGCCCCCTTGTCCTTTTCCTTGGCTTTATCCCTATCAATCATTATTTTACCTATTTGTTTACTCGTTCTATTTCTGTCTCTTCCCACTAGAATAAAAGCATACAGGAGGTAAGAACCTCATTTAACGTATTTACCATTGCTAAAAATGCTGAATGAGTGAATGAATGAGTGAATAGAAGGAAATCTGCATGAGGATTCTGCAGCCCTAGCAAGAAAAGGGAGGCAGAGGGAGGGCAGGCCTCAGGTGAGTGGGGATGGAGGGGAGGGCTGGAAATAGGGGGAGTAGAAAGGATGGGGATGGGAAGGACACTGGGGAGGAGGTGGAGAAGAGGCAGAGTCTGAAGTAGACAGCTAGAAGCAGGAGGCACAGGCTTTAGAGGAGGAACCCAGTTCCCCAAATGGGCTAGAAGCAGGGTGCAGGTAAGAGGAAGTCAGACTGGGAATAGGAGCCAAGGACAGGGTCTTCCTGAATCTGGGATCTGGGGCCAGAGTGGGTAAAGTGCAGGAGCCCACCAGAAGGAACTGAGTCATTGGGGGGTTCCCCAGGCCCACATTTCCTGATGCCATCAATGTCTTTCCAGGCCACCCACACCCCCCATTTTGGGTTGGATGCTCAGCCCCAAGTCCCCTCTCCTTGCCTTTCTGGGCCCATAAACAGAAATGCCCCAGGCTGGGCCTGCCAGGGCTGCCCTTAGAGAAAGAGCCAGGGATCTTCCTTTAGCTAGGAAGGGTGAGCAAAGCCAGTAAGAGTTCTTGGCCCTTTGATTACCCATGCTATAGCCCCCAGGAGACCCCTTCAGAAGCCTCGATCCTCCCAAATCAAAGGTGACAGCAATATTAACTCATTAGTACTAAGCCCCCAGAGGAAACTGGGTTTGAGGGAGTTTTCATTTCACAAGGCTTTGCCTTTTCCCTTGGCCCTTTCCCCAGCCCAGGGGCTTCCTGAGAAGGCGGGAAGTGGAGGTGGGGAGATGACCTAGAGTGGAAGTGGGGAGATGACCATCAGAGAAGTGTTGTCTCCGCCAGAATTGGCCAGAGTGGCTGTGTATGCCAGGGTGAGGTTGAGGGAGCATAGGAGATTGGAGGTGGGTGCACATCTGCCCTGGTTGTCATGGCAACTGACTTGGCTCCCAAGGTGGTGGCCTCTCCCCCAAAGCCCTATGAAGCGTGGAACACAAGAGTGGAGACACACACGCACATACGCATAGGGCTTCGTAGAACTCTACTCCTGGAAGAGTATAGTCAGCTTCTTCTCTATTCTCTCTACTTCTCTGGGTGAGTCCGACCAGTGAGGGGGTCGTGGGAAAAGGAAGTATCAGGGTGCCAAGGAGAAAGAAACCTTTCAAAGGGGGCAAGTGTGTGGCTTGGTGTGGGATTACATGTGCAGTATAGCTGGGGTGGTGGTGTCCCTGTGTGCATTAGATGAGGTGGATATACTCACTTGACCCACCCCCAATCCTGCAGCCAGACCACACAGTAGAGGGATTTGGGAGGGAGATGATTATTAACAAAGACAACAATAATCACAGTTATCCTTAATTGAGAGCTTATTAAATTCCACCTATGTGGTTGTGGTAAGCATTTTACAGGCAGTGTCTCCTTTGATTCTCACAACACCAGTACAAGGTAGGAATTATTAACCCTGTTTATAGACAAGAAAACTGAGATTCTCAGAGGTTAAGTAACTAGCTCCAGGTCAAGGAGCTAGAAAGAGATGACTGGGCAAGACTCTGCGGGGAGGTGGAGAGTCAAAGGACAAGGGTGCCAAGCCAGCCCCTGAGACAACTAGTCATGTCCTCAAGCCCCAGGGATCACTCATGCCCATGTGTTTCTGTGCTCTTTGGCAGGACCAGTCAGATACCATGCCAAGAGGAGGGCCTGGGAACTTCAGATTTGGGTGCCTGCTTGGGCTGGGTTAGGCTGGGCTGGGGCAGCTGAGGGCACCTGTGAGGTGGGGGGGTACACTAAGCAGCAGGCCGCGTGATTGGCACGAGCCAGGGGAGCGGCTGGCAGCCTTGTTCCTGGTAAACACGAGGAGAGGTTACTTCACAAGGAAACAGTAATTAACTTTAATTAGCACCTTGCATCTCGGAATATTATTAACATCTCAATTTCTCTAATCAAGGCAGCAGGAGAGGGGCGGCATCTGCTTTGCTGACTCCTTCCTGGCCATGCTCCCTAGCTTGGCTTGGGTTCCAGCCTGGCCCCCACCCCTTGGAAGGCAAGAGTACCTCCTTGGGGGCAGACTGCCAAGGAGAGTCTGGGCTGACAGGGGAGAGAGCAGGTACAGGCCAGGGACACACAGGCCAGCCTCAGCTGACATGGGGCAGTTGGATGGGGGTGGGCAGTTTTTTACATGGCCACAGTTTCTTTCCAAATAGACGCTAGGCACCAAAGACAGGGCTAGACTTTTGTTCCCTGATCCAGAGAACAGACATGGCTGCCTTGGTATTTTCCCTTCCCCTCTTCCTTCCTTCCTTCTTCCTTCTCTCCTTTCCTCTTCTCTTCCCCTTTCTCCCTTTTTTGAGCTAACTTCCTTTTCTCTCTATCCTCCCCTCTTCTCTTTCTTTTCCACTCCCTCTCTCATTCTCCCCTCCCTCCTCACTAGAATTCTCCCTTTTAATAAACATTTAAGAGGGGGCTCTGCATCCACCCAGAGGCATGGGCACAGGATAAATCCTGCCCTTGGGAGTTTAGAATCCCATGGGGGAGATAAGGCTTGGGCATATCAAACTCTAATTTGGGCTCCACACTGTTGCTGATAGGCATCATAATGGAGGTGCAGATAAAGGGCTGTGGGGTTAGGAGGAGGGTAGAAAGAGAGAGACCAGGGGGCTAGCTGAGAACCACTGGGGACACCACAAAAGCTGCATGTCAGGCCCTCTTTAGAAGGCCATCTAGGAGGAAAGTCCCTGAGGGTGCAGGAAGTGACTCTCTCTTCATTATACCCACCCTCAATGGCTGTTAACCCTGCCTCCTGCCTGATATTAATAACTGACTGTCCTCCTTGGTCTAATTACAGTGGCCTGCTGCTTGCACAATTTGTTATTTATCTGGCAGTGTCCTCGGGGCTATCTCTCCAACCATCCAATTTGTGTTTATTGAGTACCTACTATGCCTGGAGGGCGGGGGTTGCCCTGGAGTAGGCTCCAAGTGCTAGGGCTCCTCTCTACAGGAACTGGAGGGGTCAGAGAGACCTGCCTACAGGCCTGCACGGGGCTCCCCACAGGGAAGAATCTGGTTCCACATTGGCCATACTTGTGCCTATAGCATTGTCTTTGTGCCCCCATCTCTATTTTTATACCATCCAGAGGATAGCATCAAACTAGAATTCAACTGTAAATTTTGTCCAGCATTAACCCAGAGGGTAGGTTAAATGTTCAGTGGAGACCCCAATCTCAAGCCCACCTAGTTGGAAGAGCACACACCATTTGATTTTATTATTTACTTCAGTTCAGAAAACTGATCATGAATCAAGTTGCCAGGTGCAAAGTGGGACCAGTTATATCTGATCACTCTGCTACTGTGGGCCCGGAAATAGGGATGAGGATTTACTTTTCCTTTGCTATCACTCTAGTCAGCACTTCTGATCAATTTTCGTTGAGTTCTACAGGATCTCACTGATTTCCAGGTGAAAATTATTATACCCATTTTATAGTTGAGGAAACAAGACAAAGAAGTGAAGTCACACAATTAGTAAGAGAGTGAAAGCTACATGGGGACCAGAACTGCTGTGATTACTTCCTTGATTTTGATCTCTCCACTTTCTTTGGAGCCCTTTATCCACCTGGAGTGAAATCACTGGAGGACCTGAATGTGGCCCTTGCCCTCTAGAAGAACTAGAAAATGGCCACATGCTAGTTAGAAACCCACTTTGCCTCCTCCCCCCTCTCCTCCTCCCACATCCCCCATCCCAACCTCAGCTACAGCAACTCCCATTCCCCCAGGACCAGGGGCTGAGCCTCCATAATTGTAGAGTAGCCCATATAAGGTAGAGAAAGAATTTGATGTTTCCAGAGGCTTTTTTTTTTGAGACAGAGTCTCAAGCTGTCGCCCTGGGTAGAGTGCTATGGCGGCACAGCCTCAAACTCTTGGGCTTAAGTGATTCTCTTGCCTCAGCCTCCCAAGTTAACTGGGACTACAGGCGTCCACAACACCTGGTTATTTTTTGGTTGTAGTGGTCATTGTTGTTTGGCAGACCTGGGCTGGATTTGAACCTGCCAGCTCTGGTGTTTGTGGCTGGCCCCTAGCCACTGAGCTATAGGTGCCGAGCCCAGAGGCTTTTTTGATGTTGATGATTATGGCAGTGATGAGGCTGTCAGTCTCTTACCAAGACTGGAGCCTTTCTTTGTTTCTCTCTAGATAAATATCTTTCGCCCTCTGCCCTGAGGACCGGTGTCAGACAACCAGGATTCACTCCTCTTTGGAGAAGCAAGAGGATTTAGTAGAAGGGAAAGCTGGGGAGTCAGCCCACCCTTCACCTTCCGGGTGCTGGGCACAGGGGTGTGCTGACATGATCATTAGCATAATATTTGCATAAGGAACAATTGAGGAGATTGGAGTAGAGCCTCAGAGGAAACACCTGCAAAGAACTGTGAATGAAAGACTCTCCTGCCCCCAACCCTGAGATCTTTCCCACCCCACCCCCATCCTAGGATTCCAGGAGTGGGGAGAGTAGCAGGAACCCAAATAAAAATGGTGATCACAGTTATAATTTACAGAGTACCAGATCGCTGCCAAGCACTGAAGTGGATGTTTTATTTCTCTTGATCTTCATAACCACCTAGGTGGTACATTTTATGATCTTCAGAAGGAAGCTGAAGCTCAACTGCCCCACCCATCCCACCCTCCCCACCCACACCCCAAATCAAATAGCAGAGATGGCCTTTGGAATAAGGTCCTGTGACTCAAGGCTCTCCACCTGTCACAGTGGGGCAGGGTGCTTTGGGCTCACCCTAGACACCAGATCCAGTCTCCACCGGTTGTGGGGGCTCCTGGGAGGCTTGGAACCAGAGCTCAAAACAGGCTCCTACACACAGACACACATGCTCATACACACATTTGCACAGCCACCTGCCCCTCCCCCACCCCTGCTTCTGGAGGCAGAGGAACTGGCTGACTTGGCCCATAACCAGGTTAGCCAAGATCCAATTAACTAGTTAGCGCAGGCAGAGCTGGGGGCAGGCAGGGCGCGCAGGAGAGCAGGACGGATGGGTTGGGTAATGTGCAGAGACAGCCAGAGACAGTGGATCCGCTCTAACTTGATAAGCAGCTCCCAACATCAGCACGCCTGGCCTGGCAAGCAGAGCAGCCTCCATCCCAGGCGGCTGGTGGGGGGTGCCAGGCCAGCCTCTGACCCTCTCCCGCCTTCCTCCCAACTCTGGCTGCCACACAGTCAACTCACAGCACCTCGGCCTCTGGCCTCCCCTCAGCAACCCTTGATCCAGCTAGCTTTGTTTCCTTTCAGGGCTATGAGGTAAGCAGCTTCTGGGAGATAGATTTTCTTTTCTTTTTCTTTTCTTTTCTTTTTTTTTTTTTTTAGGCAGTCTCACTTTGTTGTCCTGAGTAGAATGGCTTATCATCAGTCTAGCTCACAGTAATCTCAAACTCTTGAGCTCAAGGGATTCTCTTGCCTCAGCCTCCCAAGTATCTGGGACTATAGGTGTGGGCCACCAAGCCCAGCTAGTTTTTCTATTTTTATTTATTTTTTTTGAGACAGAGTCTCACTTTGTTGCCCTTGGTAGAGTGCTGTGGCGTTACAGCTCACAGCAACCTCAAACTCTTGGGCTTAGGTGATTCTCTTACCTCACCTCCCAAGTAGCTAGGACTACAGGCACCCACCACAATGCCCAGCTATTTTTTGTTGCCATTCTCATTGCTGTTTTAGCTGGCCAGGGCCGGGTTTGAACCTCCCACCCTTGGTATATGGGGCCGGCACCCTTCCCACTGAACCACAGGTGCCACCCTAGTTTTTCTATTTTTAGTAGAGACAGGGTCTTGCTCTTGCTCAGGCTGGTCTCAAACTCCTGAGCTCAGAGAATCCACCTGCCTCTGGCTCCCAGAGTACTAGGATTATAGGCTTGAGCTACCATGCTTTGCCTATGTGCCTGGGAGATACATTTTCACCCAAATGAGGCCAAAGTAGAAACCAGGGAATGTCATTATGCATAGACAGTGCAACAACCACCTCAAGATAGAAGATATAGATGCAATACACATATAAAAGAGGGGGGAATGGAGCTGCTGGAGGAGTTAATGGGGGGAAGATGGGAGATAAGAATAACAAAAGCCACTATTTGTGTAGTTTGCCATGTTGCAAGCCATTTATCTGTACTATCTCATATTCACAATAACCTCCCGGTGTAGATACTATTAGGACCCCCATATTGCAGGTGAGAAAACAGGCTCAAAACCACCATACTTTTGGGGCGGTGCCTGTAACTCAAAAGGGTAGGGTGCCAGCCCCATATGCTGGAGGTGGTAGGTTCAAAGCCAGCCCCGGCCAAAAAACAAAACCCACCATACTTTATACTATCCCTGAACTATGTCTAAGACTAACAATATTACTAATAGCAATACTACTTGCTTTTGTGTATCACCTTAGAGTTTACAGAGGCTTTTAGGATTTATCCTGACAACAGGCTTATAAGATGGATATTTTATTATTTATTATTATTTTTTTTTTTTATTGAGACAGAGTCTCACTTTGTCACCCTCAGTACAGTGCCATGGTATCATATCTCACAGAAACCTCCAACTCTTGGGCTCAAGCGAGTCTCTTGCCTCAGCCTCCCAAGTAGCTGGGACCACAGGTGCCCTCCACAACACCTGATTATTTTTTTTTTTTTTGGTTGCAGCCGTCATTGTTGTTTGGCGACCGGGGCTGGATTCAAACCTGCCACCTTAAGTGTATATGGCTGGCGCCTTACCCACTTGAGCCACAGGTGCCAAGCCAAGCATAATCCTTTCAACATAAC
>CAUYQV010134595.1:0-14417 GCA_963574575.1 Galagoides demidoff | reverse complement strand
GGGGCAGAGTGTGGTGCCAGGGCAGCATCATCAGGAGTACTTGGGCTCTCAAGCCAATCTCAGCTTCCCCACTTATTTCCCACCACTGTGTTCTCCTAAACAAATCACCTAGCCCTTCTAGGCCACAGTGGGCCTCAGTTGCAATAAGGGATAATTAATACCAGTGTTAGCACATGAGGTGATTATAAAAGGTGTCTGGGATGATGGCTCTAAGGAGTGTGGTCCAGCCCTTGCTTGGTCCACCACCTAGACGAGCACTGACACCTCGTGGGTTGAACAAATGAACAGAAATCACTAGGCAATGCCCTACGATGAGGTATTTGCAGGAAAGGACCGAGGCAGGTAAATAATATAGACATATGTGTTACATTGTAAACAGAGGGAACCACTGTGAGCACATGTTTTATGGGATGTGGTTGTAGTAGAACAGCTAGGATTTGAGGTGGCTCTTGATGGATGGGATAAATTTGAACAAAAGAACAAGAAAAGGAAAAGACAAGAAGAATAGGGTGAGTAGAAGCATCTGGATGAGGCTGTGCAAATTGTTTATGAGTCAAACAAATGGAGAGTGGCAGGAGATGAGGTGGAAAAGTAGGGCAAGCTGGATGGGACGGGGAGCTCACTTTGAATAAATAGCATTCCATTGTTTAAAATTGAGTAGTGGATTCACAAGTGTTACATTGTCACAATTATTTTTATGATGCTTCCAAACTTATGTGCATATTATGTATATTTATTCATATAATCAAATATTGAACATTTTTAAGTGAGTTAGGCCTGGAGAGAAAGGATTGGTATGTCAAATTATTAAGTAGAAAGAAGATGCCTAAATTTATGTTTAATGGAAAAAACTCTTATATTTCTGTTATAGCTATTGCCTGTGTTTCTCTAACATTTTGCACCTGTCCTTAGGCACTTAATAAAATGGTATAAACTTTTTTCAAGTACATTATTAATAAAACCTTAAAAGAAGGGTGTTATGTTTTCTGCAATCTCTTTCATCTCAGAAATTTAAGACTCCTTAAACAACTCCTTCGCGTATTTCTGGACATTCTTGCGTTGCTACTTGACAGAGTGTAATGTCTAGCTCTCAAATAAAGTACCCAAAATTAATTTAGCTCACAATAGCCTCTTTGGTTTCCTGCTGTTTTACTGACACGCTGCATTTTTGCTGAGAAACTGCTTTAAAACTCAGCCTATTCTTCAGCAGGCCCTTTTGACGATTTTAACATCTTCACAAATTATAATGTGGTACACACAATATCTAATTTCAAAATAATTCTGCATAAAGTTCTTCATAAGCATTAAGAGTTTGCTCAAGATGGAATTGGGACTCGATGGGAAAGGTCCGAAGAGGGCTAACTTGCATTAGAGGTGACCGGAGGTGGGGCGAGTTGGAGGAAGTATGAATTTCATAAATGGCAAGGTGGAGGAGTTCCTGCTGAGACTAGCAGTTCTGCATAAAAGGGAAGAGAGCAACCTCTCCATGGGCCTCGGGCCAATATTTGGGGAGGGGAAGGAAAAGCCAGAAGAATTTTAAACAAGAAACAGATTCCTCAGTCCAGCAAAATGTGAAAATTTGTGCCCATGCAGTGAAGGAAATTTTGACCTTGAGAGCTGACACAGATCTTCCCTTCCTAATTGCTAGCAAAGTCACTGCAAATTCTTATTAAAGCTATCAGAGCCCTGTCAATAAAACATAACAATAGTATCAATAAAAATATTAGGAGTGATTACTGATTGAGAAGTTCCTGAGGGTCAAGGCAGAAACCTTGACTTGCGTAGATTAATAATTCCCTTCTTATTCCAACAATCTATGATGTTGGTGTCACCTACTTTGTATATGAGGGTAGGGAGACCCAAGGAAATTAGCTAACTTGTCCAAATTCACAGATTAGTGAGTCCTTAGGGATGGTAGGAGTTGCCAGAGACTGCAGAGCTTTCTGTGTATATTCAGGGCACTCCCCACCATATCCTGACACTTTTAAAAGTTGTCTTTAAAAATTTGGCTCATGTAGTTCCTAAAAGAATTCTGAAAAGCGTCTATTCCACGGCACATTTATAAGTTAACATCTGTATTTTTCAAAGTTTAAACAGTTACAAATGCTATAATTTCTGGTGTAGTTTAAATATAGACTCTTTAAAATAAAATTCTTTCATCACTTTTAATTTATCCAGTGGAACTCATGCATTATATTAGAGTGTTTTAAAGCCAATCATTATTCATTTTAAAAATACATGAACAATTTTTTAAGTTACTATTTGACCTATTTGACTATTTGCTTTCTATCCTTGGACTCTAATTTCTATACCACTTTTCCCCCACATAATTTTTCTCTTCTTGCAATATCTCTTAATGCTTAAAAACACTCTAACATAATTTTCTGTAGCTCAGCACCTGTGGCTCAATTGGCTAAGGCGCCAGCCACATACACCTAAGGTGGCGGGTTCGAATCCCCAGCCCGGGCCTGCCAAACAACAATGATGGCTGCAACCAAAAAATGGCCGGGTGCTGTGGCGGGCACCTGTGGTCCCAGCTACTTGGAAGGAGGAGGCAGGAGACTCGCTTGAGCCCAGGAGTTGGAGGTTGCTATGAGCTGTGATGCCATGGCACTCTACCCAGGGGGATAGCTTGAGGCTCCGTCTCAAAAACAAAACAAAACAAAACATAATTTTCTGTAATAAAAGCAAATAGATATTTTGAATGTTTTTAATTTTCTATAATGTTGAGCCTCTGGGTTAAAACTGTTTCTTCAAATTTGAGCTATTATTTTAAATGTTATTGGTATACAATGATCAAAAATATAAATATAACCCAAATGTTGATAATTATAAGCATAAAAGTACAATTTTTTGAGGACTACATTGTTAATTGATACGGATGAAGTTTTTTTCCAACTGATGCCTTCCTAAATCGACATTACTTGTGGCTAGAAGGAGTCAGGATTTAGTCAAAATTAATATTAAAAAGGAGAGAAAGTGTTTGGCTACCTCAAGGAATCTACCAAAGGTGTACTAGTCATTGTGGTTAAAGTCAGATTAATGAATGAGAGAAATAGTGAGGACTGACAGTGGGCAGAAGACTTTTGTCTATCTTAAGAAAAATATGGTAAAGAAAGAGTTTTTCCTGCATATGAGAAAAAGAGTTGAAGAAAGTATAGCACATTATTTTATATCATAAATTATAGCTTTTATGAATTATTTAAATAATTAATTAATTTTATACTTGCAGCTTACCAGGGACTCATCAGAAACCAGTATGAAAGTTTTTAGCTCCTCTTCTATGAAACATATATAATGGAGACACAGATGGGCACCTTGATAAAATAACATTTCCTGGGCACCAATCTTGTTGTTGTTGTTGTTGTTGTTGTTGTTGTTGTTGTTGCATTTGTCATTGTTGTTTAGATGACCTGGGCCCAAACCCACCAGCCTCAGTGTATGTGGCCGGAGCCCTACCCACTGAGCTATGGGCGCCACCTGGACACCAATGTTTCGATAACTATCTCCTTGTCATCTCAAAATTACTATTTTTTTCTCTTAAAAATACCTCCTGAGACAATCCTCCAGGGAAAGAGTGAGAATTAGGATGTCCTTCTTTTTAAAATAAGGGAATGGTATGTGTGATATTGCAATATAAGAAATAAATACTTGAATACTTGGTTTCTGCCCCTGGTTCCTGGTACACAGCTCCTACAATCCTAGTAGTCTCCAGAGTGAAGAGCATTTTTGGCTAATGAGATAACCGGTGGTTTCAGGTCATGGATAGACTCCTGATGGAGATTGGTTGCCAGGGGAACCAACCCTGGAATTAGAGAGTTGCAACTTTCAGCCCTACTCTTTGACCTTCAGGGAGTTGAGTTGACCACCAAAACCCAGTAATGTGCTACTCAATCATACCTGCCTGATGAAGGCACCATAAACAAACAAAAAAGACTTTCAAGAGCTTCCAGACTGCTTCAGAGTGTGGCAGGCCCAGAGAGGGCTAGGAACTCCAGTGCCTTCCCCTCACTTCTACCTTTCACTGTGGATCTCTTCCATCTGGCTCTTTAGCTCTATCCTTGGTATCATTTATAATTAATGGGTAAATGTAAGTACAGTGTTTCCCTGAGTTTGCTGAACCACTCAAGTAAATTAATTGAACCTGAAGAGGGGTCTTGGCATCCTTGTTTATAGCTGGTCAGAGGTATAGGTCACAACCTGGGGCCCGTGATTGGCATCTGAAATAAGGGACATTCTGGTGGGACTGAGCCCTCAACTCGTGGGATCTGACTCTATTTTCAGGTAGACTATGTCAGAATTTAGTTAAATTATAGTGTGCCAGTTGTTGTCTGCTGGAGAATTGCTTGGTAGGTAAGAAAAAAACACACCAGAAGTGTTGTGTTGAGTGGTAGGAAAAGCACTTTGTTTTTTCCCATTTATAATGGTAGATGGGAAAGTGGAAAGTAAAACCCATGTGATACCCCTGACCAGAAATGAGCACTGCAAACATGCCACTTGGAAAGTCTCCAGGTACCCCCAAGAGCTCTGATGCCCAAGTTTGGGGGCCGCTGACATGTGATGCTAAACGTGTTTGAAAAGTAGAGTGGAAAGAACATCAGCTTTAGAATCAGTCAGATAGGGGGTTAAATCCTACGACAAAACTTTAATGATTAACATAAACACATGATAAAATCAACAAGTTAACCAAAAGAATAAAATTATTAAAATACTATATTGATTTTATTCAGATTTTCAAATAAATATGATGTTCATTTTCAGAAATGAGAAGAAAGATTTGAAGTGTATGGACTGAAACATCCCCAGAAGAGGAGCTGAGCAGATGTTACCCAGGGAGCTAATAAACACACGTACTCAAGCCATCTCCAAGTCTTCTAAATTAAGACTTCCAGGGGTCTAGCCCCAGAATATATATATATTTTTTTAAGCACCACTCCTTCCTCCCCTGGTGATTGTGATTAATTCTTATGAACTAGTGATCTAGAAAGAACTGGAATCTCATAAGGTTGTAATTGTTAAATAATTTTCCCAAAGCTAGGTGAAAGTTAGTTCCATTCCAAATAATTCCAATCACACAAAAGTTTAGGTATGAGATTGCCTTGAAAATGTTCCATCCTCTGCTAACCTCAGCACAAACATTTTCCACTAGCTCCCTCCCCAGTACAATCCCTAAATCAGACTGTCATAGATTCCAATACTTGATATTTCTCTAGCAGAAGCACTTCTTTACAGATTATATATTCCTCACTCACAATTACTTTTGTAATCTTTGTCCAGAGCCAAGGGCGCATAATCCCTGAATTATGTCTTCATGATTTTCTAGAGGCAAAAAAAGGTGAATTTGTTCAAGGTTAAGGTTACTAAAAAAAAAAAAAGAAAAGCCTGGATTGTTTTAAAGTACATTATATACTATTATTCACTTAATCTATCCTTACTGAAATAGATTTTAAGAATGTTAACAATATATTATACATGAGAAATGGGAGGACTGAGGGTGTGTGGCAATTTTATAGTTCCCTGTAGAAAAAAAGTATGTTTAAATTATGTGTTTGTAGGCTTAGAATTTTACCAGATGTCCAGACATCATTGTGTTCTTTCTTCATGAGAAATTCTTTTTAAAAATCCACCAAAAATTATCCTTATCTAGCTAGCTATTTTCATTAACTGAAACATGTATGCTTGCATCTGGAATGAAAGAAAAATAAGAATTAAATGTGTAAGTAAAGCTAAATAGTTTTCAAGTTTGAAATACTAACAAATACTGTTTAACAATAATAGCCAAAATAATCTCTATTTATATGGTGATGTCTGGATGTCAAGAAAAGTGAAAGTACTTTTGTCATTGAGTTCTCATTTGAATGTTGTGCATTAGTTAAGTAATAAAAGTAACTTAAGTGAGACAAATTAATTTCTATTTTTAATAATAAAATGGTAGCTTAATATTAATTGATAATTACTCTGTAATTTGCACTGAGATAAATTTATATTTATATCATATATGTTTGTAATACATGTTTATATTTCACTAATGTAAACCATAGTTTTAATCCTCCTGGCTATCTTGCTATTACCACTGCTTTATATATACAAAGAAAAATGGATTCTGAGAAAATAACAGTGACTTGTACTAGGTCACAAAACTAGTAGGTGGCAGAGCTGAACTTGAACGTATGTATACATTCTGAATCTAGAGTCACAGTGGTATTATCTAAGCATTATTTTAAAACATGTTCAAGAGTAAAGAATTATAGTTTATATATAGAAATCATCCACAATATGCACAAAAAAAAAAACCCAACAAAGAAAATACTGGCATGAAGGTAGTGGTAACCTCTTCATGAACTCATAGGACCTATTATATGTCTCATGTTGTACAAGAATTCAGTAAAAACATTCTCAGTGTGAGTTAGAAAAATACTTTAGGTCATACTCTGAACCCAAGTGGATGAAAATAAGTCAGTTTATAAAGAGAAGCTTCAGATCTGATGTAGTCCTATTAGATTTCAATAAATAAAGAGGTCAGAAAGAAAGAGTTTCCATAGGAGTAATGAAGGTTTGTTTCCTAGATCATGCTGCTAATGCCTTTCTCTAGAGCCTACAGAATTTTTCATAAGCTTTGAATCAAAAAAATTAAGTGACAAAGACAACTCAGAAATCTCCAAAGTTGCACAGGAAATCCTTAAATCACATAATCACTGCTAGAGTACCTAATATTTGTCAAGCACTCAGCTTCACCTAGGGTTCTAGTGACTCATACTGGACAACTACAGGCAAGCAGTCATGGGTCACTTAACTCTGTTTCAGTCAACAGACCCCATATATGATAGTGATCTTATAAGGTTATAAAACCATTTGTACTGTACTTTTTCTATGTTGAGGTTCACAAACACAGTAGAACCTCTGTTAAATTGATCACCCAAGGGACTGTAACAAACTGGTCAACATATAGAGGTGGTCAACATAAGGAAGTAGGCCTACTATACTGATACATACATCTACTCTACTTTCTTCTTTTTTTGTAGAGATAGAGTCTCACTTTATTGCCCTCAATAGAGTGCCATGGCGTCACATAGCTCACAGAAACCTCCAACTCCTAGGCTTAGGCAATTCTCTTGCCTCTACATCTACATCTTTGAATTCTGCTATTGGAGATAGACTGTCTCATAAGGCCAAAACATCATGCTCTGGGCTTCTGACAAATCAAACTATCTTGGAACGCTTTTGCACCATTTCTGGCTGAACTTCATTCCAAGCAGAACTGATCCAGAGGACAGCATCCAGAGCATTAACGAATGCAGTGCATGTAGTGGTTTCCACAGGTAGACCACAGGTTTGTGTTTTAGTAATGACCCACCACAGGAGCAGGGCTGGGCACATTTTAAATGTTTTGATGATGGCTTGATCAAACAATTATATTTTTGAGATCCATGAATATTTGTTTGATCTCCAAGTACCCAGGAGGTCTCTGAGCTTCAGGTTCTTGAATCTGCATGACTTTGCTGATTTATGCACTACCAAGGGCTTTAGTCTCTCTCTGGTTGAGCTAGAGTAAAGCAAAACTATGTATGTCCTTTTGAAAGTTTTTTGTGCTTACATTTGTCACCCTACGTGATGAGGCTCCTGTCAGGTATTGCCTAGAAAGGGTCCACACTTTCCAGCATTAAGATGTTATATTCTTTGAAGCCTCTGGAGAAGTCTGGAAACTCCACAACTCCTACTGAAACTTCAATGGACTCACCACACAAGACTTTCTGGGAGGTTTCATGTTTCAGTTTAAATTTCTCTAGTCAATCACTTGATTCTTGGAGATCTGCCACCCAGAATTCCTGTGCAAACTTTTTAGCAACTATTGGATCATTGGCCTAGTCATTCAATAAATGAGTTAACTACCCTCATTTGTTTGAACCAGTTTAATGTGGTTTCGGTGACTTCATTGAGATTCCTCCTTTTCCACTATAGATCTCAGTGTTCCTTACAATATTTTTTGGATGTTGCTAACTGTGGTCTTGATAACACTAAAATCTTTCCTTGCTACTCTCCAGAAAAATGTAGAAGATCAACTTTTTTCTTTAATGTCAGCTCTTTGAGTTCTTTCCTTTAGGCTATCATGTCTCAATTAACCTTAAAATTTTTCAGTAATTGTAGGATATACTTAAAATTCACACTGGTCCTTCACATTGAAAAAATCTCCACAACACATGATAAACAGTAAGTGCCATGCCTAATCCAACATGTGGTAATAATAAAACATGAATAAAGAAGTTATACTAAAGAAAAATAATACAAAAAAAGGGCAAAGCCTACATGTTCTACTGCTTTGTATAGCGTAGACTCAACTCATCAAGTTACAGAGAATACATTAATATTGTGTGTCACAGTCCAGGTGATCAAAATAAAACTTACAGAATATCAATATATAAAGGTCAGACTTACATTGAGTATATGTGGTGCATATTCAGTCTATGAAAATTCAGTTATCTTAGGGAGGTGGTCAATGTAGGGAGGTAGTTAACTAGGAAGGTTTACCATACTTACCACTGTGTTACAATTGTCTGTTGTATTTAGAACAATGGCTTGACATACTGCTTTGTAGCCTAGGAGCAATAAGCATACCATATAGCCTAGGCATGTAGCAGGCTACAGGATATAGGTTTGTGTAAGCATACTATGATGTTCATTCAACAATTAACTTACCTAACAATGCATTTTTCAGAAGGTGCCTCTGTTCAGTGACACATGACCATACAAGGTTAGAAAACTAAGACTTTGTGTCAGTAGGAACAGTAGTCAATCCAAAACTGGCCATGCTCATTCACTACATCAGTTCCAGCCCATGAAGAACTCAGGGAGCAATTCTAGGAAGAAGGATACTCTGGATAGGATTAAAAGATAAGTAAAGAAAGAAGAGCCCAAACAGTGACAAGTTCAGCAGAGTTAAAAAATATGACTCATTTCAAGACTTATATACAAGGTGTAAAAGTGCTAATGTTCATTGAGTTTGGTGGAACAGAGAAGAGAAAACAGAAGAGTAGTCCTGAAGGGCCTCTCATGTTGTCTTATGTAGTTGATATTTTGTCCTAAGGACAATAGGAAGCCACAGAAAGACTTTAAACCAGGTGAGTGACATGATTAGGTTTTTATTTTAGGTAGATTACTCTAAAGGCAAGTAGAGTTTCCCAGGATACATAGACAGGAGGACATCACAGTGCATGTTCCTAGGCTACAGTATTCTTTCTTCCCACCCACCCACGCTGTCTGAAATGCATTCTAATTATATTTATTGAACTGATTTTTAGGGACTTTTTCATGTTCTTTTGCACTGAAAAACAACAAGTATCAAAAATTGTTCTTCCAGGTAGAAATAAAAACTATGGATTTTTTTTCCAGCTGTTTCATGGAGAGCACTACTACTATCTTGTCACATTATGCCCTTCTGTTTTCATGGCTTTGCTTTATGGCATTATAGAAAGATGCCATAATGGGGAAATCTATCTGGGGAGAGGGCTTAAATGAAGGCAGTGGAAGTGAAGGGATGGAATGATGATTGGAAAACAAATAATCTAATGTGGTTCATAGGTTTCTCATTTGGGTGTCTAGGGCAACATACAGAACAGGGGGAGAAATATTTTCAGTTTAGTTTCATGTGTCTATGGCATGGCCAAATGGAATAATTTCTAGAAAATGAAATATAATAATTTTTAAATTTAGGGCAGTGATAAGATATGGCTGAAAAAAATGTGTGTAGTTTTAATTGATCATCAGATGATTAAGCAAGAAGGTCATTTGGGTAGAATACACGTTAAGTATTAGAAAAGGCCTAACATTAGAACCCCAAGCACTGTGTCAGAGAGGTGGAGTCTCGAGGTGAAGTTCAAACCAGAGAAACTGGAGTAACATCTTTTAAAAGAAAAGGAGTAGTCAGAAAAAGGGAAAAAAAGCAAAAAAAAAAAAATTCTTTGGTGGGCTAAAAGGAGATCAACTGACAATAAAATATCTAAGATTTATGAAGCTTCCCAAAATAGTTGGTATAATTTCAAACTTTCTATCCCAAATATAGAAAGAGAAAATATAAGTGCATCAGTTCAGAATATAGAAGATTTTCAATTAAGTACAATCATAAATGATGCTTAAAGAGATTTTTGTGTGTAAGAGAGAGAAGAAAAAAATTATAAATTAGGGAAGGATTAGTCAATGTACTGCAACAGTTTGGTAGGCCACAAAGTAAGTCTCAATCTATTAAAAATAGATATTATACAAAGTATGTTCTCCAATAACAGCGGGATGAAGTTAGAAATGAATAATAGAAGGAAAATTGGGAAATTCACAAATGTATGGAAATTAAACAATGCACTTCTAACAACCAATGGATCAAAGAAGCGACGACAAGGGGAATTAGAACTACCTGGCAATAAATAAAAGTACAGCAAACCAAACTTATGGTATCTATTAAAAGCAACGCGAAGTGGGGAAATGACAGCTACAAACACATTAAAACACAACAACCTTTTGTAACTGAATCACTAGAAAAAGAAGTACAAACTTAGCCCCAGACTAGCAGAAGGAAGATAATCATAAAGATTACAGCAGAGATAAAGAAAACAGTAAACAGAAAAGCCAGAGAGAGAAAGGAAATATAGGCTAAAACAATAGAAAGGAGAAAAGAGAAAAATAGAAAAAAATCAATGAAGCCAATGAGTTGGTTCTTCAAAATACAGCAAAATTTACAAATAGAGTAAGAAAAAGAAAGACAAGACTCAAACTAGTAAAATCACTACAGTGGAAATAAATAAGAAGATTTATAATAGAGTACTATATGAACAACTATATGCCAACCCTCAGTAACTCAGATGAAGTGGATAAATTCCCAGATATACAAAACGTAGTGAGTTTGAAACATAGAGAAATAGAAAACCTAAACAGAGCTATGGCTAGTGAGGGGATTGAATTAGTTAAAAAAAAATCTCCCAAGAAAGAAAAGTCCTCAACCTGATTGAAAGCTTCACTAGTGAATTCTACCCAACATTTAAAGAGCTAACATCAATCCTTCTTAAACTTTTCTTAAAAATTGAACAAGATGAAGTGTTATCAAAGTCATTCTATGATGCCGACATTGCCCTGATACTAAAGCAAAACCAAGACACTGCAGTATCCCTTCTGAACATTAATGCAAAAATTCTCAACAAAATACTAAAAAACCAAATTCAGCAGCATATTATAAGGATTATACACCATGACAGGATGGGATTTATTTTAGAATGCAATGGTGGTTCAACATAAAAAAACTTGATTAACATAATAAATCACATTGGCAGAATTATGAAAAACAACACATGATAATTTCGATTGATGCAGAAAAAGCATTTAAAAAATTTAATACCTTTTCAGAATGAAAACATTTAGCAAAAGAGGAAAGAACGTGTTATAGCCTAAATTGGGCCACCATCCCCCAAATTCATATGTTAAACCCTAACCCTCCACGTGATGATATTTGCGGATGTGTCCTTAGGGAGATAATTAGTATTTGATGGAATTATGAAGATGCAGTCTTCATGATGGGATTAATGTCCTTATAAGAGACACCATGCTCTTTCTCTCCACCATGTGAGAACGTGGGGGAAAGGCGTTATTTATCAGTCAGGAAAAGAGCCCTCACTAGAACCTGACTCTACTGGCACCCCGATCTCAGACTTGTAGCCTTCAGAAATGAGAAAGTAAAATTCTGTTCGTTAAACCATACAGTTTATGGTATTTTGTTGAAGCAGGAATATCAGAAGAAAACTACATCAACATCATGAAAGCCATGTATAAAAAAATCCACAGCCAACAGCACTCATTCCCTAAGATGAGTAGCAAAGGAAGGCCGCCGGCTTTCATCCCTTCTCTGGAATATAGTACTAGGAGTCCTAGTCAGAGCAACTAGGCAAGAAAAAGAAATAAAAGATGTCCATAATAGTTAGGAAGATGCAAAATAATCTCTGTTCATAGATGATATAACCTCATGTGTAGAAAACTCTAAAGATTCTTCAAAGCAGGTCATGACACAGTTTAAATCCAGTGTAATCTCATTTCTGTGACTCCTAAAGAGGTGGTTTGGGACAGAAAACATTTGTTCATATGTTCATATTCTCAATGTTCATATGTTCCATATGTTCATATTCTTTATATACATTTTTTCAAGTTTGATACATGTTCTACAATAATCAGGTGTTACTTTTATAATTTAAAAGTGTATGTAAAAATATAGAAAAGCCTATACAAATTAAAGTACGAATTAATAATAAACAAAAATATTAACCAACACATGTAAAAGAGAAATACAAATGACTAATAAGCATATAAAAAAAAATCTAACCTTACTGGTAATCAAATAAATGCAAATTAAAACAGTTACACATTATTAATTAGAGGGAAATAAAATGCCAAAGGGTCCCCTTCATCTCCTGCTTTGGTGAGAATCAATCAGTAAAGACTCTGTACAGTTGTTCAGGTGATGTCAATGCAAGCTAATTTAATAAGAAAAGAGGGATTTGCAGCCTATTAAAGAAGAGTTAAAGAATCAGGCCAAGAAAATTGCAAGTATTCCTCAGAGCAGAGTAAGCATCCCGCAATCAGAAACTTTACAGCAGACAGGACACGAAGGTGTCTCTCAGTGAACTTTATTTCCCCTTTCATTGTACATTTACTTGCTCTGCATTATAGTAATGGGGCCTCTATTAGCTTTGGTGTTTTACATTTTAGCTACTGGAAAGGTACTAACCTACCTCCATCTTAGCCCCCAGTCCACAAATTCTGGGAAGAACCTCACTGACCTATCCTGGGTGATTTTTTTTTTTTTTGGCCCCAGCCAATGAATCATGGCCACGGGAGTAGATCAAATAAGAACATGGAAGGTGGTGCCTGTGGCTCAAAGGAGTAGGGCGCTGGCCCCATATACTGGAGGCAGCAGGTTCAAACCTGGCTTTGGCCAAAAACTGCAAAGAAGGAGGAGGAGGAGGAATGTTCTGTGGGAACCATTCATTCAGCAAAGGGTGAAGCACCATTGCCATAGAAATAGGAAAATACTGCATAGTCCACATTATAGGTGTTCACCACACTCTATGAGACCCTTTATATTTGTAGGCACAAGTCTCATACTCCATCTTCAGAAGAGTTAAATAGGAACACTGATAAGTTGATATTCAGATGTTTATCATAGATACATTGGTTTGGACACACATACACCCATACACACAAATTATAGCAAAGTCAACTTTCAAGACTGTCATAAGCTTTGACAGTTTTCAAAACATGGCCCACTGTCATTGGAGAAAAGTGTGACAAAAGTGATCAAAGTCTGTCCATGAATAGTCCCTGGCTTCCATATGTGGTTACCCCAAGCTGGATGAGCAGGCTGCAAAGTTGTGTGCCTTCAGTAATTTAAATGACTCCAGGAAGAACTAAACATATCTTCCCAAAGAAAATATCATAAAAAATGGTAAAACAATAGACTTCAACCATGCCTGAAGTTCATGGCAACCAAAACTCATCATTTTTATATTTACCTTAAAGAATAAGCGGAGAAAATTATAGTTACAATAGGATTGTTAACAAGATCTACATGTCAGTATCCTAAAAACTGTGACATTTAGATATGAGGTCATTGAGTACATGTAGTTATAAGAAACTAAAGGATAAAAAGGATGTTACAGCACATTTCTCTGGAGAGAGAGAAAGGAAGGGTGAGAGGAATAAACTTGTAAGTATAGGTGGGGAAAGATATTAAAAACTTAAAAAAATTAACATCTTCCTGGAGAAATGAAATTTCTGTGTATCAAAATAATAGTACTAAAACTATGTTTTAATATATTATAATAAGCATAAACAAAAAAGACTCTATTTTTAATAAATGCCCATGAATATGCCAAATACTGTCCTAAGGAATTAACATAGACTAGCTTATTTAATTCGCACTACCCTTCTTTAAGGAATGTCAATTCCCATTCACAGGGAGGTTTAGTAACTTTTTCACAGAGAACTCAAACATATTAGCAAGAAGAGAACAAGTGATCCCATCTCAGGGTGGGCAAGGGACTTGAAGAGAAACTTCTCTGAAGAAGACAGGTGCATGGCCTACAGATATATGAAAAAATGCTCACCATCTTTAATCATCAGAGAAATGCAAATCAAAATTACTTTGAGATATCATTTAACACCAGTAAGGTTAGCCCACATCACAAAATCACAGATGCTGGCATGGTTGTGGAGAAAAGGGAACACTTCTGCACTGCTGGTGGGATTGCAAACTAATACGTCCCTTTTGGAAAGTCATCTGGAGAACACTTAAGAGAACTAAAAATAGACCTGCCATTTGATCCTATAATTCCTCTACTAGGTATGTATCGAGAAGACCAAAAATCACACTGAAATAAAAATATTTG
>CAUYQV010134594.1:0-40095 GCA_963574575.1 Galagoides demidoff | reverse complement strand
CCTCCAACTCCTGGGCTCAAGAGAGTCTCCTGCCTCAGCCTCCCAAGTAGCTGGGACCACAGGCACCCGCCACAACGCCCGGCCATTTTTTGGTTGCAGCCATCATTGTTGTTTGGCAGGCCCGGGCTGGGGATTCGAACCCGCCACCTTAGGTATACGTGGCTGGCGCCTTAGCCGATTGAGCCACAGGCACCGAGCCTGTGTCCCATAGTCTTTATTGAGGATTTTTAGATGAGTGCCTTTGATCTTTATGTTTTTCTGGAATTCTGGCAACTCTTAACACTTTCACACCTCCTCCTCTGTTTCTGTGCCCATCACCACCCCTCCCCTACTATTACCATGGGGTGTGTATTTCTCTGTATCTTTCTTCATGCTCCCATAATTGTATACGAATATGAACACCATCTCTTTAATGACTGGATAATATTGCATTGGATGGACACGACGCAGCACTTTGAATACTTACCATAATGGTGTGGGTTCTGTTTGTTTCCAAGTTCTTAACACCACGAAACCCCTATCCTCAACACCCTCTTATAGTGGATTTTTTAACTACATATGTTTAATTTCAGTTTTCACCTTTTACAGTTGAAAGTTATGCTTTAGGAACATAACTAATACTATTCCACATTTTTGAGTTTTTCCCTTTGATTATTATATAATTGTCTGCTGGCATCTGTTGCAATGTTCCAAAGTCTTCTGTCAGCCTGGTCAGTGCTCCTTTTAAGCAATTTGTCTAATATTTGGAGATTTTTCTCTTTGACCCTGATGCTCTGCAATTCCTTTCAAAAATGTCCAGGAGTCGATTTACGTTAATTTGTATCTCTCTAACAATCAAAGGGGACTTTTCCCTCAGGTTGGGAACATTCTCAGTTGTCCTCTCCCTTGGGGCTCTGCTGCTACTTCCTTCTCTTCTTCCGTCAGACCTACCAGAAACCTTTTAAAGCTTCTTAATTTCAAATCCATCTCTTTGATGTTTTTTTAAGTCATTTTGTCTCTGTTGTAAAAGCTTCAATGCAATCTTTCTAATTCACTGAAATCTCTCTAGCCTAGAGTCTTTCCCAGTGATAAGATTCCCATTTCTGTAATGCTATAGCTTTTATTTCTAGGATATTTAACTTATTTTTATAGCCATTTGGCTCTCACTTCATTTATGCCTACTTTTATATGATTTTTTTTTTAAGACAGAGTCTCACTTTGTCACCCTTAGTACAGCACCGTGCACTATAGCTCACAGCAACCTCAAACCCTGGGGCTCAAGTGATTCTCTTGCCTGGGGCTCCTGAGTAGCTGAGACTACAGGTGCCCACTACAATGCTTGGCTATTTTTAGAGGCAGGGTCTCACTCTTGCTTAGGCTTGTCTCAACTCCTGAGCTCAGGCAATCTACCCATCTCGGCCTCCCAGAGTGCTGTGATTACTGGCATGAACACTGCGCCAGTGTTCTTATATGTATTGCCTACACAAAAAATTAAACATTTTAAATTTGTATATGATAAATAAAGGGTAAACTTTTATGATAGCCCTGATATGTGGGTGCAACTTTGCATCTGAATGCCTCCCATTTACCTGGAGTTCACCTTCTAGCCTGCCTAACCTAATATAATACAGCCTTAAAATCCTCACAAATCTGGATCTTCTTAGCAATACAGCCTTTTCTATTCCAGGTTTTTCTGCTAGAGTCGTTGCTTAGTTCACTGCAAATCTAAAATTTTTATCAGAATTAAATGTATTTGAATGTAATACATCAGTTGATCAAGCATTTTAGATTTCAGTTACTAAAACTATAATACTTAGAATGTTTTATACTCACATGCTATAAATTTTTGCTGTTGTCAGATTTACTCAGGTACATGATAAATCTCTAATTTTCAGTTCTGTCTTCTTAAAACATCACCTGTTTTCCAACAGTTATGATTTAATAATGGTAAATGGCACTTATACTGATTAAACACAAATATCTCTCATTGCATTACAACCAGATCAAGACTGGATTCCAACTGAAAGGATTCTGCTGCTTCCCAAGAGGGGCTACAGATGTGGAATCTAACTTTGACAATGTTTGGGGAATAAGGCGTAATTAAACAATAAGAACAGCGTAGTGACTTTGCTTTCTCAGAGTTGAAAGGTCGTGGCTTGAGAGACCCATGTTAACACAGGACGCCCTGTGTATTATCTCACCACGAAGATGAAAAGACATGAAAGACACTGTTTGTTTCCTCTTCAGGTTTAACCCCAAGTCTGCACTCTTTTTCTTCATGAGAGTGATGGGAAACCCAAAACAGTGTGGGGAACCTAGTTGTTTTATCTCAAAAGCTGAGCAATTGTCCAGAGCCTTTGAAAGACATTGCTTGGATTCTGAAGAGCAAAATAGCTAGAATGGGACATTTCAGTGTTTGATCATTGCTCAGGTTACTTAAACACCTGAGAAACTCAATTTCCTACTGTTCACAGTAGTTATTGAAACTTACTCCTTTCTGATACCTTCCCGGAATCATTCCTGTGATTCAAAGGTTACATGGAAAGGGAGATAAAAACAGATGACAGGAGTTGATTTTTAACTTTTAGAGCTCGTGGAGAAAGCCACTTTAGAGCCTAAAACGTGAATAAGCTTGTTAGTAAATGATACTCCATGAAATCAAAGATTCTGTGTAGAGTCTTTCTCAATGAAATTACTCAATGAAATACTCCTCAGATTCCTCAGCTTTATCATTGGCTCATTGAGGATTTATGTAAAACCATGCCAGCACAGCAAAGTATCTGTTAAAAGAAGAAATCACTTAAGCTATGCAGAGACTTTGCTTGATAATTTAATCAGATAATTATGTGCCTCAAAGCTGTGCATTCTCTAGAAATTCTGCATTGAAGAAAGGGAGAATATGTTCCTTATAATCTCTTCCTTAATTCATCAACTTCCCTGTCACTTTTCACAGAAGCATTAATGAAATAACAATAGCAAGTATAGATTAAAACAAAATTAGTTAGCAAGAAGTCTAGCTCACCTCAGGATTGAGCCAGTTTGAACCACAGCTTTCAAAGGGAGTAACTGAAGAGGGAAAAAATGTGTCTGGATAGACGGTAAAGAGTCCCCGAACCAGAAGATGGAGACCACTAAATAGGTCAGCCGGGGGTTGGAAAGGTTGTTGCTGTGGCTGGAAATAGGGAAGGAGCTTTTAGGAATCATTTAGGAAAATGCTTTTCTTTCTAGGGATCGCTATATAGACAATGTCGGGACCCATGAGCACAGCTCACCAAATGCAGATGGCGGTCTCTACCCTACCCCCACCCAACTGCTGTCATTGTGCAGAACTGCTGCAGATGATGATGACATAAAACAGACCAATTTTTAGTTGCTTTTACTATTGTTAGGCCTATTGTGCTCCTGCTCAATCCATGTAAACGAGAGCGCTTTGCTTCCAGTAGGAGAAGTACAGGGATTCCAAACAAAAGCTGGCAAGGAGCCTGAGGAAGGGAGAGCCCCACAGGTCAAAAATTTGGCATAACGAAAGCAGCAGGCAGCCAAATTCAGGGAAGAATGAGAAAATAACGGAGTACCAGTAAGTCTCTTACGGTTTGCTGGATTTAGATTTGATGTCCATCTTCCTATGCTTGATTTTGAAACCCAGAAGCACAGGGCACAGCATCCCACTGTATAGGATGGCTAAGAGTCTGGTCATGGCTGGCACATCTCCTTTCCTGCTCCCAGTTCTATGAAGGCAGGTCTGGCTGATGCTATGTTGGGATAGAGTCTTATCTTTAAAATGAAGAGATACTAAAGTTTATTTTCCACTTTGTCCAGGAGAGTGTCTTGGAAATTATACCTTGATCCTATCTCACTAGGAGGTTGAGGCAGGAAGAACACTGTAGGTCAGGAGTTCAAGACTGACCTTGGCAATAGCAAGGCCCCATCTCTAGCATAAACTTTAAAAATTATCCAGGCATTGTGACAAGTACCTGTAGTCCCAGCTACTCTGGAGGCTGAGGCAAGAGGATTGCTCAAGCTATGATGATGCAGCTGCACTCTAACGAAAAAATAAGTTCTTGTCTAAAACAAAACAAAACACCTGAAGTAAGTGAAATACAGAAGATGCAGTAGCCAGTATGAGACATCTTACTTGGAAGCTGCTTTGAGAACAGCCGTGCCGTCTCCTAAAAACGTCCTTACATGCCCTGGAAGTTTATGGGCTGAGTGGACCAGTGAGGCAAAGAGTGTGGTACTATGTCAAATATTTAGTAATATCAAATCCTGTTCTAGGTTAAAATTATAAAAACAAAGGCAACAGGCTGTTCTAATTTCTATTCATTATTTTGTGTAAAGAATAGTGCAGGCAGTTATCTTTTTGCTTGCTTTGGTTCTCTGGATTGCCCTACAAATATACTCTTTGTGTAGTGGTGGAGGTGGGGAGATGGTTTGAATCAGTGCAGAAGCAAGGGAGAGAGAAGAATACTGACTATGGCAGCTCTTTGTTCCGCACAGATTTGGGATTGATTACATCATACATGGTTATCTGAACATCCTATACACGTCTACCTTTGTAAACACCTGCTTCTTTTAGAGATAATGCTTATTTCCCTCTGTTTGCAGCTAAGGTATTCATTTATCTTCCTGGTAATGGTTTTCAGTTTTCCCTGAAGCTCTTTTAACTTAAAGAGTGAAATGCTCTTCAAATTACATCAACTTCACAGGCCATTTAAAAGTAAAAATACACAACAATCTTTGGTTGTGGTTTCTTGAGAGATGGGAATCCTACACTTGACTGAAGCTCTTCCCTTTTTATTTTACAGCCAGGGAAGTTTGATCACTTCAGAGGCAGCCTGCTCTTTCCCTTAATCCCATAATACTCCTTGGATTCTTAGTTGCTTTGACTTTTAATTCCTTTAATCTAGTGTTAGTGCTTCTTGATACCCGTTTTTGTCCTCTACCTGACTGGGAACCAGAGCAACCAGAGAAACAAAAAAATGGCACAGCTGTGTCAGTTTGCACGTAATCAGGTCTAGGAAGGAGGAAGGCGGCCACTGTGGTAATTTCCCCCTTCTTGAAAAGATGTGATTACAAATGTAAACCATGCGTCGATCAGAGTCAGATTGTGCTGAAATAACACCAGCATCTGCAATTAATGCAGGGAAAATGTCCATCAGACCTCTGATGCTTGAAACTTGGAGGCTAAAATTTTCAATTCTCATCCTTTGCATGTAGAAACACCTTCATGTAAATTGTCACTAAAAGCTGCTGAAACTGTGATACTTAAAGATGCCACGATCTTCAGCGTGAGAGCACTAATCCGAAGTTTCAGGAAGCAAATAAAAAATTTCCCAGAGATATTTATCTTAGCACATTGGGCTCTGCTACTATGGAATATGTTCCCTTTGGAGGTACGAAGCCTCCTGTTTCATGAGTTATGAAAAAATAGCTTTGATATCAAAGACATAAAGTAAGGCCCAGGTTATTTTATTAGTTTCCTAGGGCTGCTATGTCACAGTGTCACAAACTGGGTGACTTAAAACAACAGAAATTGCATCTCCCGGTACTGGAGGCAGAAGTCTGCCGCCAGGAGCACAGGGTCAGGGCCATTCTCCCTCGGATACTCTGGACAGAATCCTTCCTTGCTTCTTCCCACCTTCTGTTGTCAACCCGTGGTGTTCCTTGGCTTGCAACGCTCAGATCTCTGCCTCTGCCAAAACACGGCAATCTCCCTTCGGGTCTGCCGTTGTTTCTCCCTTTCTTATAAACACATCATCACACTGGATTAGGGCCCACAGAGTTTCAGCACAACCTCATCCTAACCTGATTACCTCTGCAAAGAGGCTATTTCAAATTAAGGTCACGTTCACGGGGACTGGGTCTTAGGCTTCAACATAGCTTTTAGGGGACACAAATTAAGCCACAAAAGTTATATTACAAGTAAAATCTCTGTAGAAACTAAGATTTCATAATTCTCCCGTTTGGGTAAAACGGTGTCATGTACTTTTAACAAATGATTGCTTGAGTGTGGTGTTCTTAGCAGTTTCCTTACCAGGCAGCGTATTTAGAAGGTATTAAAGAATGGGAGCTGTGTTCCTAGATTTTAGACCAAACACAAATCTCTTAAAATGTTTATGTTCAGGTTGCAACAGTGAAAACCTTCTCTTGGGAGGTACTTTCTATATCATAGAAAGCAAATCAGCCTCTCCAAAGGGCCTGTAGTGTAAAATAGTTTATTCATTCTGGAAGCATTAATTGAGTGCATACTCTGAGTCAGGGGCTGTGCTAGGTGCTAGTGATGCAGAGATGGACAGAATAAGTTTCTTTCCCTTGTTCTGGTTGGAGAAAAAGGAATGCAGGTAAAAAATTACTGCATGGTATGAGATGCGCCAAAATAGAATCTTCCACGGAGAGCTGTGGGACAACAGGAATTGAATGTGTTAGTACGGGAAAGGTGTCCTGAAGGTGGCATTTGAGCTGAGATAGACATGATTTCCCTGTGACAGACAAAGTAGAGAGAATATCAGATACTAAGTGTGGCTTGTTAAAGGTCAGGTAATGTGACCAGAACAGAAATGGCTGGCAAAAACAAACACCCAGGCCCTATTCCTGTATACATCATTTGGAATCAATTTCATAGGCTATGAAAAGCCCTAAAAGTCCTTGAAACCAAGGAGGGCCAAATTATATCAAATTATATCAGCAAGAAAACCACACAAGTGTGTGGAAGAAGCAGAGTCTAGGACCACGGGGACCACTTAGGAGAGCGTGGCTATCTAAGCAAGGCACCAAGGCACGTAGAAAGTCCAAATTCAGACAGTGGCAGTGGTGGCAGACGATAGCATAAAGTAGTGGTGCCCAACCTTTTTGGCACACAGACTGGTTTCATGGAAGAAAATTTTTCCATGCACTGAGGTGGGGGATGGTTTGGGGGTAATTTAAGAACATTACATTTATTAAGCACTTTATTTCTATTATTATTACATTGTAATCTATGATGAAATAATTATACTCACCATAATGCAGAATCAGTGAGAGCCTTGAGCTTGTTTTCCTATACCTAGATGGTCCCATCTGCGGAGATGGAGACAGTGACAGATGAAAATTCTCTTGTTTTCCTGCTGCTCCCCTTGGGCTGTACTCCCTGGCTCCTAATGGTCTCAGGACTGGTGCCGGGCCCCCAGGCATAAGGCAGCAACATACAGATGGATGGAAGAGATGGAAGGCCATGGTGGCAACTGGGCAGTGGAGAGGAGAGGGGGAGGATAAATGACTCCTAGCATTCTGGGTTTATACCCTTTATCATTGTGAAAGAAACAGTGAAAAAAAAAAGACCTTTAATTTTCATTATGGCAAGAAAATTTAAAGATTATAGAGGTGGGAAAGTGAATCAGAGGTCAAGGAGAGGAGGTTACATATAAACTCCAGCTCAAGTGAAAATCAATGTAAAAAAGAATTAGTATCAAATGAGAACCAAGTCATAGTAGAGTAACTATTGAAGTCATTTTAGTTATGTATCAATAAAGTTTAAAATTCTCTCTTTGTTTCTCTTTCTTCACTTTTCTCTCTTTCTTTGTTGCAATCCCAGGAAAAGTGTATTCTTCACACCACTTCAAATGCATAACTGGATTTCAGTTGTGTCTTTTACATTGTTTAAGTTTGGGGGGAGGTGGCAATTATAACACTATGGTATGTATTTGTGTGTGCCGATCCAAACATAGAGAAGGTACAGTGAAAATATGGTATAAAAGAGTAAAAAAAAATGGTACACCTGTATAGGGAACTCACCATGAATGGAGCTGCTCCCAGGTGAAGGAGTGGTGAGTGAATGGGAAGGGCATTACTGTGTGCTCCTGGGGACTCTATGAACACGGTACGCTTGGGCTATGCTAAATATGCATACAAGTAATTTTTTATTTCTTCAATAATAAATTAACCTCAGCTTACTGTAGCTCTTCAACTTTGCAAAGTTTTAAACTTTTTAAAACTTAAAACTATTTTCTAATAACTTAGCTTAAAACACAAACACATTATACAGCTATACAAAAATATTTTTTCTTTATATATTTATCACATACTTCTTTCTATTTTAACTTTTTTTTTATTTTTAAAAAACTTTTTTGTTAAAGACTAAAACATACATGAACCCAAGCCTAAACAGAATCAGAATAATCAATGTCATGGCCTTTCACCTCCACATCTGGTCCCACTGGAAGGTTTTCAGGTGTAATAACAGACATAAAGGTGTCACCTCCTATGACAACAGAGCTTTGTCCTAGAACACCTCCTGAAGCACTTGCCTGAGGCTGATTTACAATAAACCTTTTGTTTTAATAAGTAGAAGGAGGACAATCTAAAATAAAGGTAAAAAGGATAGTATAGTAAATACCCAAACCAGTTAACATAGACATTTATTATCGTTACCAAGTATTATTTACAGTACATAATTGTCATGCTATACTTACATGGCTGGTAGTGCAGTAGGTTTGTGTGTGTATAGAAACCCTGAATTCTGATTATTTTGGTTGTATAAGTCCTTGGCCTGCCTTTAGCAGGAATCCTGCTAGATTTGTTTAGCAAAAATTCCTCTACCCTAGATACTTCTCTCAGTGATTCTCTATTCACAGAGTGCCCCACCCCTTATTAGCTAAAAATCCCTAGCTATCTTTGTTGTCCTCAGAGTTTAGCTTTAACTCTCTCTTTCCTATTGAAATAGAGTGGACCACTATTACAATAATCTAGAATAAAGTCTTTCCTTACCGTTTTAACAGGTGTCAGAATAATTTTTTTTTTAACAACAAGACTATCAAAGTATCAATAAAATCTTGTTGAGGAAACTGGACCTTATTTCACAAGTTGTGAAACAGGATAAATCCCTTCTAGTAGAAATCTCATGTAACTAAATTAAAATTTCAATTGGTGGAATGTAAGTGGAAGAATGAGAAATAAGAAATCTTCTTGTCTTAAAAGAAGAAAAAAATGGCAACATGGGTCATTGGTTAGAGTGTAATGTCCTAACTCCATTTTGTACATAGAGCCAGACTTACTCCATTTTGCTAAGGACTTTGCTAAGGGCTTTCAACACTCCCCATTTAAGCTCAGCTGAAAGCTGCAGAGTTTAGCAAAAACTGCAAAATCCTGTGAAACCACAGCTCTCCCTTGTAAGCACTCCCCTTACCCTAGAGATCTAACCTTGCAGGTGTTGGCTTTTAGGAAACTCTGCTTGCATTAAAGATTCCTCCTTTAGCAGGAATCCTGCTAGATTTTCCCTATGGAAAGCACCTTATATAAAGTTTGTGCCCCTGCCTCTGGTCATTCAGAGATCTTAGGTGTAAGCCTGTTCTTGACCACTGGCCAATAAAAAACCCCTGCTTAATTTGGACTCAGGGTGCTGGCACTGAGTCCACTCGCATCGGGTATAACAACAGGTGGATTTTGGCAACAGCCTGGCATAATTCCCTCATCTTAAGTCAATAAAGGCCCCAAAAACAAGTTGAATAGCAAATAATAGTGTAAGAGAGAGAGTGCAAAATCTAGCCTCAAATCCATTTACCTTTCCACCACACTCATTCCCTTCCTATTAGATTTTCTAGAAAAAGTACTTGTGAATTATTCTGTCACTAATGACTGAGGTTGAATTCTTTAACCATGGCTTTTATACTTGTTTAAATGAACCATAATACCGGGCACTGTGCTGAGCTCACAAAGAACCTTAGCAAAAATTCACTAAATTGATTTTCAATGCTGCCAACTACCTACACTCACTCTGATACATCCAGAATAAATGGGAAATGGCTGCAGAGGACACTGGTCAATTATTGTTTCCTGCTCCTGACAATGGCACCCAATCCTCTAAGAAGAAAAAAAAATGGAATGTACGAGAAGACAAATGCTGAGTCTTGGCGCTATTTCTGTCATTTGCACATAGGAAATCAAAGGAAAAAAGAAACTAAAACTTACAGATAGCGATTGTGGAGTTGTTAGGCTTATGGAAAATACATTAGTATCCCCAGAAGGGGCAGTGGCATTTTTCTGGAGGACCATCTGACTGTCTTTCCTTTTTCCGCCTAACACCAATTGAACCAAAGCAACCAAACCATAGTCTGACAAAGGCCCTATGTTACCTCTCATCTCGGTCAATGACTGAAAAGTTAGACTGGGTAAATCAGATAATTGCTTCTGGAAATCTGAACTAAAAAATAAATGAAGTGAACCAGCAGTCATTAGCAGAGGCAGAAGCAGGACGGTGCATTGAAAGACAGCATATAATAGCATAGACACAGGATGGTGAGTAGAAAGCGCATGGAAGTGGGCCTTATAAGAAGCAGAAATTATAAAGGAGCAGAGGGAGACGTTTGGGAAGGTGAGGAGAACCAAGCAGGAGTTTAGAGAGAAGCAGAAGAGGCTCTGGGAGGCCCGGCCCAGGTGGGGGAACAAGGAAAAGCAGGCAAAACCCGTTTCTCAACTTGCCTTCCTGAGGAGTCCTCGGGCACTTTATATTCACACAGACCTTCAAAATGTTGCTTTTTCTTGAACTAGCTTGAACCAAAGTCTTTTTCTTTGCAAAAAGCAAACCTGGCTGAGACTGGCACTGACGATAACCTACACAAGGCCTTTTAAGACGTTGCCCCCTTTCATCCTCTCAACAAACTTGCTAGTTTTAATTGCTATCAAGTTAGAATATGGAGTTAGAGCAAGCTGAAAAAGTGTATTCAGATTTACATAAGCTACAGAGGTAAAAATCAAATCCAGGACCATCCGGCTCCAAAGTGCCGAAACTCTTTTTTTTTTACTATATTACTTTGTTTTTTAAAAAATAGTTATGCCAGTTGTAGTTTCTCATTCCTGTAATCCCAGAACTTTGGGAGGCCTTGTTGGGAAGATCATTTGAGAGCTTGAGGTGTTCAAGAACAGCAACTTGGGGTTTTATTGCCTATAAAAGTAAATTCTAATGCTTGAAAGTTCAAAGAAACATTTTATGGTGGTTTTATTGTGCAATAGAGAGTGATTTCATAGGCACAGTCCTTGCAGAAGTTTATTTGGCAAGACCCCATTTCTAACAACAACAACAAAAAAATTAGCCCGAGTTACTTGGGAGGCTGAAGCGGGAGGATTGCCTGAGCTCACACAGGAGTTTGAGGTTATAGTGAGCTATGGTTGCACTACTGCACTCTGGCCTGGGCACCAGATTAAGACCCTGTCTTAAAAAAGAAAAAGAAAAGATAGAGAACAAAACTAAAATTTTTTTTTAAACCTTCTTTGCTCAAAGTGGTAAATATAATTGTATTCTACTTATGCCTTTTAGGTAATTTGAAGAGGGGAGAGGATCTACGTTTAAAAAAAAAAAAGGCAGAGTCCTTAGACAGTGTCCTTAAAATTAGTTAAAAAGGTAAAATACATCAATTAAAAAAAAGGCATTTGACTGAGACTTGTCTTTTGAAGTGGGATTTTGACTTTTCAGAGTGAATATATAATTTGAGTGAGAGGACATGTAGAAAACAATTTGTAAACTATGATTTACACATCTTTCAAGGAGACCGTGACATCATAGTCTACTACTTGAAAGCTGACAAAACCTAACAGTCAGGGCAGAGCACGTCAATGTCACGCCTTAGGAGAAGCTTTGCAGTCTGTTCCAGGACTGACCTTGACTCCGTTATTTCTAGCTTTGCAGACACTAAGAAATCTCCGTTAGCTCTGATTTGGACTTTTTTGTCTATAAAAATATTCACGACAATATGGCAAAATCTATCTCCAAGGATTTTTGCGAGAGCTAAATTAAAAAGCAGCTGGTCAGCCATGAGCACGCAATCAGCAGTTGGCAAACACTAATTTCTTTGTTATTTCCTTTAAAGATATTAAAAACCTTGGGCTAGGAAATTTAGATTCACTCAAGCTTTCCCATATGACACACTGTTAATTATTGCCTCTAAAAGTAAATTCTAATGATTGAAAGGTCAAAGAAACATTTTATGGTGGTTTTATTGTGTGATAGAGAGTGATTTCATAGGCACAGTCCTAGCAGAAGTATGCTCTTTCCAAACAACGGAGAATTCCAACCACTAAAGAAGGCCAGTATCAAGTATAGAGTTTTAGCCAGTTTCCTGTCTCTTAATATTCTTTACTGATTCTCCCCTCTAAACCTGTTCTAAAATGTCAGGAAAAGAAGACAAAAGGTTAAACCACCGGGGGGGAAAAAGAGGCAACAATAATAGAAAACAGTGAAGGAGAGATGTGAACCCACATTTAGAAGATAGAGCAAACAGGGCAGGGGGGAATGGCTGCTGACAGAGAAGAAAAGAAAGCTGCCCCTCCAGGCCACACAGGAAGAGTGCCAATGAGAAACACATCCCAGAAAAATCCCTGAACACTCGGCATTGCTGACGAGTTGAGTTGAAAGCACAGGACTATCTTTCCAATAACAAGAAAAATTCACTTTCCCTGACGCCTTCCTTAAAATGCTATTGAAAGATGTGTGTGAGCTGGGACTTCCCCAGGGCCCTTCCTACACTTCATAGGGTCAGGCAACCGCCTTTACCTCTATCTGCTGGCCCTGAACAAGAAGCAGGTTGGTTCTGGAACTGAAAAGCTACTTGTTTAGGCAAATAGAATCCTAAAAACGGGAATAAAGTGAGAATTAGCAAATGGAATTCAAAGTCCTTGACCCTTCCTCTTCTTCTCCCAAAACTCCAGGAGCCAGGAAAAACTTCCCTGGCAGGAGATGAAAGGAATGACATCCTCAGGGAAAATGCCATGGTTACTGACATTGTGTGCCATCCAGTGAAAAATCCCACCCATGGCTGATTGTTTTTTACAGAAGTTCACCAACTAACAAGCTTTGCCCAAGTGAATAGAACTTTCCGGCAAGATTTTTAACTGCCTTAAATGTAATAAAAATTAGACATTTAAGAGAAGCCTTTAGTTTAATGAGATCTCAAAGCAGAAAGCATGGAAGAAAAATAAAAACACCAAGGACATAGAGAAAGCAGAGGGGAATGTAGAGGACAACTTCTAAAAATGCTATAGCCCACGGACTCAGAGACTGTAGATATGATACGGCCTCATGGAACAACAATAAGAAGACATTAAAAAGAAACGTCTGAGAACTCAGAGGGTAATTGGAAGTTAAAATAACAGAGTGAAAATCTCAATTGAGATTTAAAGGTGAAGGTTAAATTGTAGGAAGTTACATAAGAATTAGAAGAAAAGAACGAATGAAAGAAAATATAAGAATATGAGGGAAAAAATGAAGAAGATGCAATTTTTGGCTATTAGAAGCCAAAGGAATGATATGCCCTGTCAAAATTAATAAAAGGATATAAGATGGGAACTGTAGTAGGGACCTGAGCAACAAAGTTATAGGCATAGGCCAGGAGTGGTGGCTCACGCTGGTCATCTTAGTGCTCTGGGAGGCTGAGGCAGGTGGACTGCTTGAGCTTAGGAGTTTGAGACCAGCCTCAGCAAAAGTGAGATCCCTTTTCTATTAAAAAAATAGAAAAATTTGTGGCAGGCACCGGTAGTCCCAGCGACTCAGAAAGCTGAGGCAAGCAGATCACTGAGCCCAGGAGTTTGAGGTTGCTATGAGCTATGACACCAGGGCACTCTAGCCGGGGCAATAGAGTGAGACTCAGTCTCAAAAGAAAAAAAAAAAAAGATACAGTATAGGCATAGTTAAAGTTCCCTAGCTTGTTTTTCTACAATAGTGTACTACTCTGGAGTCACATATAACTCCTATAGATAGCACCATCTTGGGAAACCTACAGCTAATCTTTGAGACATCTCCCAATGCCTGCATTCTGGTGGACCAACTGACTCAACCAGACCAGTGGCCCATATGAAGGATCTAACTCAATTGGTCTGGAGACCTGGGAACTGACTCAGCCCAAGAAGACAATTTCTGCTTCACAATCCTCTGACTCCATCCCCAGCCAATCAGCATACCCAGTTCCCTAGCTGCCTGCCAACTTATCTTTAAAGATAAAAATTCTGTGGGAGACAGATTTGAGCACTTTCTCCCATCTCCTTGCAGGCCTGCAATATTAAACTCTTTCTCTGCTGCAACCCCTACTGTCTCATTGTCTTCTTGAGCAGAGGGTAATGAACCTGGGTGGGTGGTAGCAGGAAGCAATAAGAGAGAAAATATAGATAAGCAAACTATCAATCAGAAAGTTTCACAGAACAAAAAAATACAAGCCTTTCTATAGAAAAAGGATCCATTGAAAGCCCTGCATGATAAATTTGAAAAGAATCACAACAAAAAAAATGATCACAAAACTTCAGCACACTTGGGCAAAGAATGTACTGAGAACTTCGAAAGAGGGGAAAAAAATAGGCTGTATACAAAAATTTAGGAATTAAAAAACAAATTTAGGAATTAGAGTGATATTAGATCCCCTGACAGCTAGAAGACAGTGAAGCTACGCCTTTAAAATTCTGAGAAATAATGTTCAGCTCACGAAATTTTACTCAAACTATAAAACAAGTGTGAAGGTAGAATAAAGGCATTTTTATATAATTAAAGGTCACATTAAATTCACCTCTCTTGCCTCTTTTCTTAAAATGCTGCTGAAAGATGTGCTGTTTCAAATGAATGTAAAATTTAAAAAAGAGTGAAAAAGAAAAAGAAAGACATGAGACCCAGAAAACAGAAAGTCATCACAGAAAAGGAAAGAAGGGAGTGACAGGTGACAGTTTTGTAGCTGAAAAATGAAACTATCTCATCCTTGACCTTAGAAAGAATTCTCTGAGAATATTCAGTAATATGTGAGTGAAAATTAAGCAACCTGAGTTAAAAAGATTTTTTGAAATTAACAGAAAAATATTTTAAAGGCAAACATTTATATATATCAATTAAATCATATTTATGTGGCCATAATTATGTGTGTAGTGCCATTATTTGTTTGGTTCTATGTTTTATATAATTTATAACCCCATCCATTGTTCAATAAACAATTACTGAGCATTTAACATTTACTACATGGAGGTACTAAGCTAGGAGTAGGGAACATATACGTGAGAAAAGGTGTTCCCAGCCCTCCTGCCTCTAGGGATCTCAAAGTTTAAAAGGATGAACAGACATGTGAACGACAAAAAAAAAAAATAGAAAAAAAAAAAGAAGGAAGGAAGGAGTAGAAAAGAAAAGAAAAAAGTAAAGGAGAGAAAAGAAGACAAAAAAGAAGAGAAAAGGCAAGATAAGAAAAAAGTAATCAGCAGCAACCACTATAGTAGAATACTCTAACTGATTTTTGTCCTAATGATCTTAAGCTTTCAAAAAAAAAAAATGCTTTGAATTTTTACATTTTCCAAAGCAGGAAAGGAAAAAGTCAAAATTGGCCACACACAGTGGCTCCATTTTCTAATCCCAGCACTCTGGAGGTTGAGGTAGGAGGATTGAGCCCTGGAGCTCAAGACCAGCCTGAGAAAGAGATCCATATCTACAAAAAAACAGAAAAAATTAGCCATCTGTGTTGGTGTGCACCTGTAATCTCAGCTTCTAGTGAAGCTGAGGCAGGAGAATTACTTGAGCCTAGGAGTTGGAGGTTGCAGTGAGCTGTTATGAGGCCACTGCATGGTAGCCTGGGTGACAGACTGAGACTCAGTCTCAAAAAAAAAAAAAAAAGTGTTAATAGCCTCCAAGACTCTTAGGAAGATGCTTGGTCAGAAAGTGATCAGAAATATCCTGAGGGTATCCATTAGTGAAACAGGCTGGCCAGTTGTAATTTGAAGTTGTGGTTGCAACATAATAAAGTGTGGAGCTAGCTCAGGTGATCCATACTCAAACAGCAGTAGAAGGGGTCTTTGGAAATGACCCTAGGGAGTGCCTGAAATGAAAATCGAAAGCATTACTGCTATGGCAAGGAGGAACTTTTTTTCTGTAATACATTTCATCAATTCCTAGTTTGTACTTTGAACTTTCTTCACATCATGGTAAAGTTTGTTGATGCATTTAATCTAGCTATGAATATAGGAGCGGGGAAAGGTTAATGGTAAATTTGAAGACAGACTCTGAAATGAGTCTGCAGAAGAACAAAGCACCTTCATATGCTACCAAGGGTCAGGAATGAAGTTTTGATCTGTGTTCTCATTATAGCAGAATGTACCATACATTCTGTGTATAATGCACACAGTTTTTCCTAAAATTTCAAAGGAAAAAATAGGGATACACATTATCCATTGTTAGTATGGCTCAGGAGTGGGGGAGTCCAGCAGGCCTCCCAAACCCCTGTGCCCTCCCACCTGTGCCCACCTGGGCACACAGGGTTCAGACTAGGGGGATCCAGGATCTGGTGGGTGCAGGATGGAGTGGCCTCCACTGAGTGCCATGATCAAGGGAGAGGGGAGTGTCAGGTGTCAGGGCTGGCAAGGTGGGCTACAGGGTAAGGGTGGTGCTCTGAGGCCCAGACATGTGGAGGGGACCAGTAACCTGCACTGGCCCCAGGGACACCCTTGGCTGCCTGTGGGCTGAGTGGCCTCAGATGCTCCTGCCCCACTCCCCACCTGTGTAGCCATCTCAGCCAGGGGTCCTGATCTTGTATGGAGAGAGGGGCTTCCAGGAGAGAGGGAAGAGGGAGCTTTCACAGAGGGAGGTTGAGGGAGGGCGGTGTGATCTGCACGGTTACCAGGGAGTTTTAACTCACCCTAGATGTGTCTCTCTTAGCTGAGAGCTGGCCACTTTCTCTAGAATTTTCCAGAAAGTTTGGGTCAAAACTGGGGGTGCACATTATACATGGGGCACATTTTACATGGAAAAATACAGTATTTAGAACGCATATGTTTCCTTTCACTCACTCTTGATTGGTTGATTGATTGCAGAGACTGGATCTCACTGTGTTGTTCAGGCTGGCCTCAAATTCCTGACTTCAAGTGATTTTCCAGCCTCAGTCTCCCCAAAATTCTGAGATTACAAGTGTCAGCCACCACACTCAGCCTCCATTCACTATTGAGACTTCATTGTGATGAGTCTAGAAAATTTTTTGAAGAATTCATAAAGCTCTGAGAACAAATAATTCATGTGAGAGCAGAGGAAAGAAACCAAATTTGGGAAGCCGGGAAGCAGCAGACGGTGGTTAGTGGTAAGTGACGGCAGAGCTGAGAAAAGTTAGATGTTAAGTCAGAGGAGGGGAAGGCTAAGACGCTCCCCTCAGCTCCCCCTATGGAAGTGGGATAAAGAAGTGAAAAAGAATAGCGTTAATTGAAATGTAGTGTCAGAAGTAGTGAGTTTCCCAAGTCTCCTCAATCATGTGCGGTTTGGGGAATGAATCTTTCCCACTGGAGGTTTGTTCCCTGAAAAGGGTAAAACAGGTACAGTGAAGAGTGAGGACACCGCACAGAACCCAGTGGAAGCTTATTCTCGGAGTGGCGAGCCTCTCACCTCGCTTTCTGCGCTGATTCCCAGGTCAGTGACCGCGAAGCTTACACTAACTTCAAAATCCATTTTAGTTTCATTTGGCCAGCTTCAGAGGAAAGAAGTGACATGAGGTGACTCCTTAGAGTGAAGTCGACAAACCCCCGTGGGCCCCGAGTCTCAGATAGGCTTCTTAGGGCTCTGCCCTGAGAACAGGAGGAGGTAACCTCGCAGAGCAGGGGGTGGAAGGCGGCTCCTCTCCCATCAAAAGTGTCATAAAACAGAAAAGGATCTGTTCAGGAGAAAATCATCTTGTAAACGGGGAAGCACTTTACCCTCAGTTTTCTCTCTGAAATAGGAAACACGATCATTTGCTAAGGAGAGGTGCTGATGCTACAACAGGTGTTTGGGAGAGTGACGGGGTGGGGGTGGGGGCTGTGGTGAACATCAGACCGGTAAGGGCATTAAAGACAAAGAGCTGCTCTGAGGAGCACCCAGCTGAGCTTTGAGACCCTGCTGCGGTTTCCATCTGCAAATATTTCAGGCTGCGTTAGTTTCTGAGTTCTTTCTCTTACAAAGTATAGGAGGTGAGACGGGGATACCTAGACCAACATCAGACAGGAATATTTCAGGATGGGTGCGGGAGAAGACCAAGTGGGCAATGGAGTTGGAATCATGATGGGAGACTGATGGGTTTAGAGCCAGACTGTAAGAGAATGATGCCGTGATAGGAAGAAAGGGAAGACAAGAGTCTTCCCACACAAGAGCGTAGGATCAGAAACTATAAGGTCAGCAAGCAGAGGAATTTAGAGAAGATGTGATATTCAGTGTGGGATATTCTAGTTCAAATTCCCAAGTGATGGCAGAATCTTTTCCTATCTTTTCTATTCCTTAAGACTCTTTCTCCCCTTCTGGACACTTAAGGTCAATCCCTTTTCCCTTGAACTGCAGCTCTTGTACCCATTCACCTCCCCCAAACCTGTCAATGTCAATTAATCTTTCTTTACTTTAAACATTCAGCCTTTTTGTTACAACTTAATCCTTCTCATGACTTATAAGTAAGTTTAAATCTCTTCCTTTATATCAAGCACACACATGCAAATAAGTCTCTCTTAAAACCACGCATGAAATCCAACTAATGCCTTATCTAATTCCTCCCCTTCATAGCGAAGGTTGTAAATTTTCTATACTTGCTGTCATTTTCTGACTTCAGTTCTAATCCGGCCGTCCTGTTCTGATTTTACAAACTCAGATTTACCTAAAATCATGAGTTTCTTCTATGCCATTGAGTTCTCCAGACACTTGTTTATCCTGACTGTACATGGGGATCTCAAGAGCATTCAACCAGCTAATTAGATGTCATTCTTCCTCAGTGTCATGCTTTCTCTTGGTTTTGGTGACTAGACAGTCTCATGTTTTTCTTCACATTTCTCTGGCTGCTCCTTAGCTGTCTCCTCGTCAGGTTTTTCCTTCTCTATACACCCATTATGTGAGTTGGTGGGCACCAGCAAGACAATTGTTGGCCCTTCAGTCTCTCACTCTATATTCTCACCCTAAGGGAGCTCATCTCAGCTTTGAAGGCCACACATACAGCAATGATTCCCAAATTTACACTTATGGCCTGGAACTTCCCTCTGAGCTGTGGACTGATAGTTTTAACTACCTACTTGACATTTCCTGTTGGAATTAAGATCCATTAAAATTCATGTGTCTTTGACAGAGTTAGATTCCCCCCCTCCTTGACTAATCACTCCTACATCTGGGCTGTTTCCAGTGTTTTCTATCTGAGTGAATGGCACTGCCACCCAATTAGTTGCCTTTGGTCCCCTCTCCATCACCTTCTGATATTCAAACAATCTGCCTTGGATGACTCCGCAATACCTCCTAAATATTGCTCAGATCTCTCAATTTTGCTCTACTTCTATTACAACCATCACAGCCCAATGATTTCTCCTTTTTGTTCTGCCTAACTACCTGTCTGACTTCTAATATTTTGAATTACGCCTCATTCTTGAGACTCTTGCTCTTACAGTTTACCCTATGATTTTCTTTCTTTGGGAACGGTTTTGCCTCTCTTCTTCTCTAATTAACTTCTACCATCCTTCAACTCTTAGTTCAATGGGCTCTTCCTCAGGGGATGTGCGTATTAAATAGAAACCTTGTATCAATTCGAGGTTTCTATTTATCAACGTAAGCAACAGAAGCTTTTTGTGATCTAAACATAAAAAGCCGGTGTGGAAAAGGATTTGTAACTCACAGATGAAATGCTTATACATTCTGGAGAACCAAGTCTTCGCATTTACGAATAATGTGCTAACCACACTCAGAAACCAGTCTGGGAAAGAAACTGCTACCATCTTCAGTGAGCTTTACGCCATAGAGTTTGTACCACCATCACTCCTGCATTACACCAATGAGATGGAGGAGAAGGGGGCGGGGGGGGGGTAGAGAGAGAGAGAAGCACCCACCGCACCGGGCTATAAGGCAAACTGGGAAAGCAAGTATTTGACATTTTCAGCCTAGTGGGAGACATTTTATGACTCCTACCAAGGCTTATAATTTAGAAAATTCCCTAAATATTTAAAAGGGGCTCAGATGTTGGGTAGCAAAAAAGCAGCACACAATCTCTATAAAAGATTTCCCTGATCTCTGCTAAGTTCAGTTCCATTACTGACTCACACTGCAACATGCACTACTTAACAGCATTTGTAGCAGTTGGAATTTTGCATTTATACCTGTGGTTGCAATTTGCCCTGTGCTTTCTGTCTGTTTCCCTCCATCTCCTGCCAACTCCCTGAGAGGAATGTGCCCACTTCTTCTCACCTGTGGGTTCCTAACACTTAAAACATTATAGGTGCTCAAAAATACTTCTTGACAAAATGACATTTAGCCTATAAAAATTGGTTTCTACCCAAACAGGTTAAATAAGCACAGCAACTTCTCTTATTTGGTGGATATATGTTACATGCCTCTCCATCTTTAAGAGGTGCAGTTTTTACCCCTTAAAACCCAGATTATGGGGATTTTTTGGATTAAACTGCACATTTCCCCCCCCCCCTTTAGAACTCAGATGGGGAAAGCACCTTACCTTTGTCCTCTTGTGAAAGGAACTAAAATTATTTATTTGGTGGACAACCATTTGGATGAATTTCAAACTGTCTTTGACATTGAGCTAGGATATAACAATAGTCTCTTCAATCCCTAAAGTAAATATGGTAGTAACCCAAGCATTCAGAGAGTTTAATGAGTATCCACCATGCTCTTTGCATGTTCCTCTTTCCTTCTGAGCTCAAGAGAATTTTTGGCTTCTTTGATTTTGGCTGATGGTGCGTAATTGCCACTGTCTCTTAATTGTGTCAGAGGTAGCACAAGAGGGGGTCTCAGCCAAATGCATCTGGTGATGTTGAGTCAGTCCCCCAAAGGAAATGTCCATATAAGGAGAACTGTACCATGTTTAGACTCTGGGTGCTATTTCCAAATTTTTCTTGAGGCTTAAAGGTAAATAATACTGAAGAGAAAAAATTATATAGAATAAAATCCTGCACATTTGTTCCATCTAAATTTCTCCATGGAAGTATAACTAGTGTGTGTTCCTTTTCTAGGATGACCATAACAAAGTGCAACACAATAAGTGGCTTGCACAACAGAAATTTGTTGTCTTGCAGTTCTTGAGGGCACAAGGCTGAGATAAAGGCATTTAGAGGGCACAAGGCTGAGATCAAGGCCTCTGGAGGGCACAAGGCTGAGATCAAGGCATTTGGAGGGCACAAGGCTGAGATCAAGGCATCTGGAGGGCACAAGGCTGAGATCAAGGCATTTGGAGGGCACAAGGCTGAGATCAAGGCCTCTGCAGGGCTGGCTCCTTCTGAAGGCTGTGCGCTTTGCTAGTTTCTGATAGCCTCAGGCGTTCTTTGCTTATAGATGGCATTCTCCCTGTGTCTTCATGTCATATTTTCTCTGTAAATTTCTGTCTCTGTGTCAAAATATCCTCTTTTGATAAAGACACAAATCTCATGTGATTATGGTCTAATGAGCTCATTTTAACTTGATTACTTCTGAAAAGGCCCTCTGTCCAAATAAGACTGCCTCCTAGGATTTGGGGAGGGAGGACTTCAACATATCTTTTTTGGGAGGACAGAATTCAATTCATAACATACCCTAATCTGGGAAGACCCAGATGCAGGCAGACTGTTAGTTGCAGCAGAGAGCAAACAGGTGGTAAGGAAGTGGCCAAGGGCAGAGAGCTGGAACTGAACTATAGCTAGGAACCATTCTCCGGTGGGAACATACTTAGTTAAGAGGTCTGCATGACCTTTAACTGACCTAGAGCTCATTACCATCTAATTACCATAGCATGGGTGAAGTTTTAATGAAAAATTCTAGGAAGACCCATGTAAAGAAAGGGACTGTTATATAACCAACCTCTTATATCATCTGTTATATAAGCCCAACCTGTCAATCAATTGGTTGGAAATAGCAACCAATCCTGCCAGGAGCAAGGCAGAAGGAAATAGTGGGCACATAAGAGGCAGCATGTGCTCAGACTTCAGCGACCCTTTCCACTTGTGGAGACTGACTTTGGAAGGCATTTTCACTTTGTGTCATTTTGTGTAGTTTCCTTCTTCACTGTCACTTTGTATAGCTTCTTTCTTTCTCCCGTAATAAATTGTGTGGGATTGCTGTGTACCTGTGATCACTCTGACACGGGCTTGACAGGGTATCAGAACTCATTCTCAACCAGGGGACCAGGGAGCATCCAGATGGATCTAACAAGACTACCTGCAATGCAGCTGCGGACAGGACAATTTGTGCAAACAGAGGCACTGGATGGAGGCTGGCGGACTACAGAGGAGCAGTACAGGCAGGATGAACTCAGCTATCAACAGCCACCACCAAATAAAGGGAGCATTATACCCGGAGAAAGAACAGAGCTTTGGACTTCTTGGTTTTTCTCATGCCCTCAGAGACCAGCACCAATAAGTGCCAATTTTTAGAAACAAAGGACAAGCCATTGCTCTAACCGTATAAAAATTTCAAGATAAAATATATCATTGGTTAGAGAATTAAACATTACTAGAAGTATTTAAATAAAATTGAAGATAACATAGCTATTTCCTTATAGAAGATAAAAATGAAATTGTATCTCTGGTTTATCATGGGAAATGCACAAGAAATTGTCCCGATTGACATCGTGCACCTTGTGCCCTCTCATGGTCCTGTATAGCTTTAGGCCCTGTTGAGGATGAAATTTTATATTAGCTTTTGTGATTCCTAGATTAATGTCTGTCTGCCCCTCTAGAATGTTACCTGCCAATGGGCAAGGAATGTATTTTTGTTGTTTTGTTAAACTTTTAGTTCTCAGCAGAGATACAGGTGTCATCCTACAGTATGGCCTCAATAAATATTTATTTGTTATGAATGAGGTAGTAGTTGAATGAATTCATTTACTATTCAGTCAAATGCTGTAGTAGTCAGTCACATATGGATAAAATTGACTGTTCTACTGTGTAGTTTAAGAGCTGCCAGAGACGTTATGATGAAAGAGTGGTAATAATTGCTTTCAAAGTGTAGGGTTATAAAGTGGATCAAAATATATAAAAACCCAAGTGATCACAAAAGCAACATGCAATGGTACAATACAAGACCAATGAGCGCGGAGTGACCGAGCTACAGGGGTGCAGAAGGTGGGAGTGGCCATTGCAGCCTGACAGCAGGGAGAATAGTTTATGACAGAAACAACACTTGAGATGGGTGTTAATGGATGGGTAGGATTTTGACAAATAAAAAAATGAGATTCAGGGAAATGGTGAGAGGAAGGACCAAAAATGATGCTTTTATATTAGCAGGTAGTTACATTTCAGATAGTTAGAAGGTGGGGGGAAAAAACCTCCTAAAATACAGAGTTGTTAACAATAAAAATTAAAATTAGATTAGGAACTTTATTTGCCAGACTGAAGAATTTAGATGACTTTCGTGACTGGAAAACAGTCAAGATTTTTAAACAGAGCAGTGCTTCCTTGGGAAGACTGGTGGCTAGCAGTGGGCAGTGTGGTTTTGAATGGAAGTTAATGAGATGAGGAAGATTATTTAAGAAACTGCTATACTAGTCCAGGCCAGAGAGGGCAGACACGTGTAGATTCAGAAAGCTGAAACTTAACACAGTTCAGGCATTTTAAGAAAATAAATACAAAATCAAGTATAGAGCTAAATATTCAAGAAAAAAAATTATAAAAACATACAGAGTGTCCATAAAGTTGGTAAACAATTTAAAGTAGTTGTCTATTTTTAATTGCACACCAACTTTATGAACATCTTGTATTTTAGAAACCAATAAATGTCATAAATATAAACAATCCAGAAAAATATCAGAATTTATTTATTAGCAAGCTGACATGTAGGCATTACATTTGATTTTCTTAGACTTTTCAAGCTGTATACTCATTGCCTCTTCCACAACATGTAACATAATTTTCTGTGAAGAGAACAAAAAGATGATTTACCTTTTTTGTATGGTGTGATTAGCCATACCTGAAAAAGCTAGTTGATAGTTTTGGAAAGTTTCTTCCAATTTCATAACTTATTATTGGCAATTTCACATCAGGATAGCTTCTGATATATTGGAATACATAAACATATAACTTCACCCAGAAACATAATTTCTGTTGCTTTATACTCCAAACATCTAAGAATTCTGTATTACAAATTAGCCATCGGAAAAGAAAAAAATAAAGGGTATGTTTGGACTTACACAAGCTGCCTTACTGAATATATTCTTGACAAGACAGAAGATGGTAAGAAGTGAGTCTTCTTCTGCTAACTGTACATATCTCATGAGCAAACAAATTTTCCCCAAACAAGCTTATAGTTCCTTACCTTTCAAATACTGTGTGTACTTCTGCCAGGAAGCCTGGCAATATGTCCCTATACGGATATCACCTTTGTTTTGTGTCACAAGGCTGCTTGAATCAGCAGACAACTGGTGTACTCCTGGAATTCATTCCCATACCAGAGTAATTAGAAATAAATTAGTTACAAAGGAAATGACTATAAATCACTGAACTAACTGCATTAAATTCACACTAAATGTGTTTGTAATTCAAATTCTCCTCATCAGTATTATAAAAGTTCCTGTGATCATTCCAACACCATCCAACAAGGGAGAGAGGGGTGCTCCTGGGGGATAGGGCTGGAAGTATAAAGTGGAAAGAGATAATGGTCTTAGTTAATTACAGTTAAAATACATTATTTTGCAAAATTTATGAAAATACTGTTAGGGCCTTGTGGCAGGTAGATTCTAAAATAGCCCCAAAGGTCCTGCTTCCTTGTACTTGCCATCCTGAGTAATCCCCTAAGCATGGGCAAATCTCCTGACTTGCTGTAACTGATAGAATATGACAAAAGTGATGGGCTTAAGTTACATAAGATCATATCCTTCTCAGTAAAGTATCTCAAGAATGGAAAAAACTATCCAATGTACTCAATACTGTTATGAAACCAGTATATAAATACTTACACATTCATACAAAGAACAAGAACAAATACAGTCTAGCAAGAGGAGGGGGGAGGGTAGGGGGGAGGCTATTAGTGGGAGGAGGGAGGGCATTTGGTGGGATCTTGCCTAATGTGCACAATGCAAGGGTACACTTCCAAATAACTAAGAGTAAACTATAAACGTGTTACTGCAAAAAATAAGTAAGTGAGGTGACGGTTATGTTAATAATTTTGATTTAAACATTCCATATTGTAAATAAAATCATCACATTGTACCTCATAAATGTATACGGTTATGATTTAATGAAAAATTAAATTAAAAAAAAGATAGTCACCACGAGTTTGCTAGCTGACTCTCTTTCTTTCTGGCTTTGATAAAGCAAGTTGCCATATTATGGAGGCCCCTGTGGAAAGAAATTGAGGGTAGCTTCTGGCTAACAACCAGTTAGAAACTGGAATAAAATGTTATCAACAATGTTTAAGGAACTAAATGTCTGTAAACAACCACATGAGTTTGGAAGTTGATCCTTCCTCAGTCAGGCCTTCACATGGGACACTGGCTTTGGCCAGTACCTTGATTGAAGCCGTATGAGAAAACCCAAACCAGACGTCCTTGCTGATTCAGGCTTTCATTTTTGAAACAAAAATATATTGTGAGATAAAAACCTATATTATTTAAGTTGCTAAATTTACTGCTTATTGCAATAATCAATTATATGCAATAGAAAAACTAATGCAGGTCCCTTCCAGGGTGTTGGGTTGACACAAATGAAGTCCTCGAAGCTTAATTTATTTCTTCATGGTAAATTGGCCCCTGAATATGGACCTGAAGCAGAAGTGTTCCTATAGCAACAACACTTTATAATTGTGTATAATCACACTTTATGTCTTATCATTAGTTGCAGTATTTTATTTCTGAGCAGGCCTCATGATTTTATTGCTAGTGATTGCTCAATTGAATAAAAGATTTAAAAAATCACTCATGAATTGATGAGCACTTGGGTTGATTTCATGTTTGCAATTGTGAATTGTGCTACAATGAACATCCAACTGGAGGTGTCTTTTTGATGAAAAGTCTTTTTTTTTTTCCCTTGTAAAAAACCTAATAGTCAGTTTTCTGGATTGAATGAGGGATCCTATGGTGTAGGGATACCATGGAGCACAACGCAGCCATAAAAAAATATGAATTAATACATTTTGCAGCAATCCAGATGGAACTGAAGACCATTCTCATAAGTGAAGTGTCTCAGGAACAGAAAAATAAACACCACGTGTCCTCATTGTGAAATTGGAACTAACTGATGAGCACTAACTAATGAGTACAAAGGGAAGTAAAACTCGGTGGAAATCAACCAGGGGATGGAAGGAGGAGGGAGGGGCAGAAACCTGACTAACAGGTACTAAGAACACTATTTCAGGGACAAGCACATGGTAGCTGGGACTCAAGCATCATGAAAGTGATCAATGTAACCTAAAACATGTATATCTCTGCATTATTTTGAAATAATTAACAAAAAAGACAAAAGTCATCTGCCAAAGTGGAATGGGGACAGTTTAAGATGGAAGAAGTTTCTTTGAACTACTTTGAATATTAGGATATCTACATGAAACAATAAATATAAATTAGGTTGAACAGGGAAGACATCTAGCATTGGAGAGCCCACACTTACCAATCTCATCAGCGCGAGTTCATGACTTTCTCTAGCAAAGTTTGGAAGCTTTGGTGTGGAAACTGAGGAAGAAAAAGGTGGGGTTATCTAGGGGTGGGGATTTCTGGCGTGGTCATGGGATCCTGGCCCAGAGGTCATATAACAGAAGAAAGGGAAGACACATGGGTCCTGGAGGTCACAGTGAGATGGGAAAATAGGCTCAGTAGATGTAACAGAAGAAGAGGAGAAATGAACCGGGGATGAGCTCAGAGAAGGAGATTTTGAGTTTGAAAACGTGGAGGCGGAATAGTGTTGAGGCTGACGAGTTCAGTTTGGCCATATTATGTTGAAGAAATGGAGGGAAAAGGAAATTTATTGAAGTTTAAAGCAAAAATTATGATGCCAGTGTCCCAAAATTGGTATCACCTTTCTTTTTGAAGATGTGAGCGTGGGTTGTAGGTGTTGAACAATGACTGTGAGCTGTGTTCCATCCGTATGGTCCTGTCTTCTTTTCACTTCTGAAAGGATTTTCCTTTTCAAATGGCACATTTAATTTGACATTAGTCCTATTGTCAAAACACATCATTCTAATAATTATAAAAAATAACAAAGGAAATTGTAACCTGCGTGTGGAATCAATTTCAATTTAAGAAATAGACATAATACATGAATTTTTCCCCAGCAGTAACTTTCACAGCTGTTTTATGCTTCATTGAATTTATTTCAACCAAATGATTCATTAACAGGTCATCTGAAGTTGGTCTTCATTGGGGACGTAAAGTTATAGAGTTATAAGTACATCTCTGGATTCTATACAGAAAGAAACTCAGATGGGCTGTTTTGGCTAATGAGCTTCCCTCCAGATGCTGAAGTGAGGATTTTGCTGAAAGCTGGAGAAGTTAGGATTTCAAGAACGCATACAAAGCTTGAGTATTGAAAGGAAAATGGAAGTTAATAAGTCATAGCAACAGTCTGAATTGGTCTCTAATTGGTTGTAATTTTAAAGGCTAATCATCATCTTTGAAAGACCTTTCAGTATTTGGGCAAATTCCCTGCAGTGGGCTGTGCTTCTTCACTGGGTCAACTCAATTCTCTTGCCAGCAGGTAAAATGAAGGCCCCGGGCCTAGGCTCTGTGTATCTGAAACAACTGGAGGCTCAGAGCCTGGTGGGGTTGTGGGGATCCTCCACGTCAGTTGGGCCATGTGGGGGCAGATGCACTGAATTTTCAGTCTTGATAGTGGCAGGGAGGTTTGCCAGAGGGCTCAAGGCAGCGTTCCTGGCACCAGAAGTATCTTTGAGATGGTGGCACCTGCCAACTTCCCTTTAGTACCCAGTTGGGAAAGCAGTAACGATGGCAGGATTTTTCATCAGGCCAACTCTGTTGTGAGGTTTTAGACTTTGTTCCTGAAAATGTAGCCTGATGTCTATTTGCTAGCCTTCCAAGCAATTCTGAAATTTTAAAATATGCTTTGAATAAATGCCTTTCTTGATTAATCAGGTAGAGTTGTCCTCTATTACTGCAACAAAGAACCCTGACATACACTTCATGCTAGGATGCAGATATCCGAAGGACTTCAAGACAGCAGTTCTGAGCAGACCCTTTTGCCTGAGGATGGTTTCACTGTCCCTTTTGATATGGGGACATTTAATGATGGGGATGGGCTCAATAGCTCCTTTGATTCAGACTTCTGCTCCAGGATGGGAAGAGGGTGTTGTTATCAGATAAAGCCCAGTGAGTGATAATATTTTATGCTAGAGTTGTTATAACAAAATACACAGACTGGGTGGCTTGACACACTGAGATTCTGACAGACGTCTGAGGTCACAGTGTCGGCAGGTTGGTCTCTTCTGAAGCCCCTCTCCGTGGCTTGCAGACGGCTGCCTTCTCACTGTCTGAGGCCATCCTTCTGGGCACTCACGCCCTTGCTGTTTTTCCTTTTCATGTCCAAATTTCCTGTTTAGAAGGACAGATTAGATTAGGATCCACCCTAAGAAGCTCATTTTAACTAATCATTGCTTTAAAGGCTCTGTCTTCAAATATGGCCGCATTCTGGGCACTTGGGGTTGGAACTTCAACAAAGGCCTTGGCATTTTACTTGGCTAACAAGAAAATAGGTGCTTGAACCTACCAATATGCATAGTTCATCAACCTCATGACACTTTTAATCTTCTAATTACTTTTGTACTTCTCCCTGACGTACCCTGTATCCCAATCTAAAGTAGCTGAGGGAGAACAACCCAAGTACTTATGGACAAGTCTGTTCTCAAACAACCAGTTCCAATACCTTACTGTAGAGGGTACTACCTATAGAACTGTTCATGGTGGAAGCCTCTTATTCCTGGAATGTTTCAGAATATGTTAAGATCTTCCACTGGGAAAATCCCAAATGATATATTTTTCCATTCCAAATAGGAGATCTACATTAGTTCCCAAGCTCCGTTGATATTTAAAACTTTCTAATTTATTTTAGTTCTTTTCTTTGAATTATAAACAGACAGCCAATGACTAACAGATGTTCTAGGGGAAGTTGCTAATAGATGAAGGAAAAAACACAGTGAAAATAGACAATGTAGGAAGGATATAAAAAGTCTATTTTAATTAATGTCTTTAGACAGATAAGAGAAGATACTATATTTATGAAACAATAATATAATATTATTTCTAAAGAATGTATAAAGAGTAATAAGAAAGAACACTTGGACATTAAAACATGATAGCAGGTACAAAATTTCAATATTGAAGCAGAAAATAAAATCAAGAAAATTTGATGCTATTTGTTTAATCATCAATGGTTTTTTTTTTTTTTCTTTTTCTTTTTGGCTGGGGCTGGGTTTGAACCCGCCACCTCCAGCATATGGGGCCAGCGCCCTACCCTTTTGAGCCACAGGCACTGCCCCAATCATCAATGGTTTTATGTGTGATTTGTTAGACTTTGAGATTTAAACAGAAATATTTTACATTTTATTATATGATTCTACATTAATGATATCAAGCATAAAAATAAAAAAATATCCACATTCTCTTCCAGATGTCATGAGTATCTGGGAGCTAGTTAAAAGTTATATTCTTATATCAATAGAAACTTAAAAGTTAATTTCACCAAAAATATATTTTATGAAACTAATTTAATTTTCTAATAGTTTTGCTAAAAAAGTAAGTTTTGAAATGATTAGCATTTTGATTGTGTTAAATATTTATATACATTTCTAATTTTCATATTTAATTTGAGAATTATAATATATAAGTAAATCACATTAAAAGTTACTCATCAAATACAGTCACAAAGTTAATGATTAGTACATCTGTAATTTCTAATTTAACTTTTAGCTTAAAAATGATATTCTTAACCGTGAATAGAATAAAGAGATTGCCTTATTCTTAATATTTTTACATTTAAAACACACATAAATATACCGCAAAATTTCATAATTAGAAAAAATGGCTAAAAAGGCTTCTTGGGCAGGGCAGGAAATAATGAAAAAATGTTGAGAGATTGATCTAAAAGAAAGTATTAATTTGGTTCATGGTTTACTATTGTTTAAACCTCTCAGATTTAGTGAGATCTGTTAATAGTTAGATTTTGTCTGCTAAAGATATGAATAATTTCTGTCCTGCCCAGTGGGAACATTACAATGATGGTTTACAGTCCCACTGGGCATTAACCGGTTTTGCAGCTAATCCAGCCACGTGATCTTCCTTTTAACATTTAGCTTTGCAAATGCTCTTTGCACCAGTCATTGCATCTTACTTGACATATGTTCATTTTATATTTGCACAAGGGTCACAATTTTGCGTTGTGAAAATTATTTTTTTAAGACATTTTACTGTATCAGGAAGTTATTGGAGGATGTGCGTTATTGAAATCGGGGAATAAACTAAATGCAAAGCAGCTCTGGGAGCCAGGGGAAAGAGAATCTTACAAAAGAAAGAAGAGAGGGGAATTCTCACTCATAGGTGGAGGAAACTTCTAGGAGGACAGACCTGCGGCAGGGCCAGGGAGCAATGCTTCCAGACTGGAGCAGGAGGCTGGAGGGGTCTCCGGGAAAAAATAAAATTCAACTGGCAGATCTCTTAATGTGTTTGAATGTAGTAAAAAGAGTATTTTTTTTCTTGTACAAAAGTTTAGAACAGAATTAATGATAGGCACAAAGAAAATTGAATCATAAAATGAGAGTTAATTTTAGGAAACTAACACTTAATACAAGAAGGGGAACCTATTAGCATCTACCTATTTCTGCTGAATAATATTCAGTAGGTATAACAATGTGAACACTGAATATTGATTTAACACCCTAAAATGCATTATAACTATATTTGGGGGGAGATCGCTGGGGGAAAGGAGGGACAAGGTGGAGGCTGCAACCAGTCTGAGTCCTCTACTATAAAGACAAGTAAAATCAGCTTGAGTAATATGCCCTGAAATACTTGTAAAGTTGAGGAAGGCCAATTGTCCACATTTAGGAGCTTTTCAATCCCTGCTCTCATGGTCCCCCACTCCCTGCATTGACTCATTTGATCCTTGTTTTCATCTATCCCCCCACCCCCACTTTTGATTTTGCATTAACCCTTTCTGGCATAATCTGTTGTTGCTACATTGGAAGAAGTACAGAAGGAATGGCAGAAGGCCTGCCTCTGAGGGAATCGTCAGAATCAGACGGAGCTCAGCAGATCACAGACACTTTGAGACAGGTGAAGCCCGGTGCAATGTCCTCGAAGAAGTAAAACCCAAACACCAGCTTCCCTTCTCAATCAAGAATGCCTGGTCAGGACGGGAAGTGAACAAGCAGAGCATTTTTAACCAACAGCCGGGTACTTCCTGCTCCTTAACTCCCACACGCCAGACACAGCTGCAGTAACTCCTGAGAGTCTTAGGGTGCTGGAAAGCAGATAATTAGAGAAGACAGAGCATGAGGACCGAACAGGGAAGTTTGGGTGCTGTATTTTTAATATTTATTGACATATATCCACTTACACGTATCAGTGTGTCACACTTCCCAGTTTTAGGCAAAGATTGTTACATGGAATATTCTACTCTCTAGATGACAGGTTACCGAAGCCTGATGGCAGCAATGATGAGGTGAGGATGGACTTGCTGCAAAGAATGCAGAATTTTAAACTATGCCCCTCTCTGTATATTAGTCTTCATATATGCAGTCATCTCTACATGCTGCTCTGTAACTTTTCACAAAATACAATATGAAATTCCTACTTAGTAAACTGTACATCAGTAAATAATTCATAGCATAAATATTTTTTGGTGATCTCTTCAGGTACTTGGCTGAACAGGGGACTAGACACTGTGACGCTCCTGGACTTGATGATCGTTTACCTTGGGTCTGTAATTTATTATTTGAATCATTTCAACAAGTTGTATCATATATTAATGTTCTTTTTTCTCCCCATGGTTCTTGACCTAAATTTACACATTCAGTAATAACAGAGCCAGAATTTGGACCTGGACTGCATTCCAAAATCCGCATTTTTACTGCATCTATTTTATATGTAAAACTAAAATTCAAAAAAGAAAGATCGTGATACACTGACAAAAGAAGTACGAAGAAAAAGTTTAGGGATTTTTAAAAAGTTTGCCACATTTGCTTTACCCTTCTCTCTCTCTCAATAGATTTAAGTATATGCATATAATTAAAAATAATTTTAATTTACTGAAAAATTACTTCCAGATATCATGAACATTTATTCCTATATATTTCAGCGTGACTATCTTAAAAATACAAAACTACAATATTATTGTTACACCCCCTAAAGTTAACATTGAGAGGATAATATTTTCTAACCCAGAGACCTTATTCAAGATATTCCACGGCTTCGTGAGACCAGCAAGTTGTTAACTCATAGCCTTTGGAACAGCTTTCAGCTGAAAAGGTAACACAAGTAAGTAGGAAAATACCAGAGAGAAGTGGACAATACCAGACCCTGGCAGCTCAGGTGCAAACCTGTAGTAGGGCGAGGTAGGGTCTGATCATGAAGAAAAGAGATATTATTACCTAAGATCTGCAACTGTTTTTTGTTTTAATAACAGGGTCTTGCCCCGTTGCCTAAGCTGGAGTACACTGGTATGATCATAGTTCATGGAAGCCTCAAACTCCTGGACTCTACCAATCCTCTTGCCTCAGCCTTCCAAGTAGCTGGGATTACAGGCATGCACTACCATGCCTGGATAATGTTTTTATTTTTTTCCTGGAGACAGGGTTTCACTATGTTGTCCAGGCTGTTCTCAAGTTCCTGGCCTCCTAAGATCCTCCTTTTGTGGCCTCCCAAGTGCTGGGAATTCAGGTGTGAGCCACCACATCAGCCTAGAAAAGGAAGACATTGCTATTAGTGGCATTTCTAGAGGGCTGGCTGGAGTTGATAGAAGACATGAAGTGAGGAAGTGTTTTCTTTTCCTCATCAGAAAACAACCATTATCCTCCCTTAAGTTGAAGGCACTTAGAGCTGTGGAATTGTTCCAATTTGGCATTGTGGTAGGCAGCTCTTGGGTGGTCCCTAATGATCCTCACATCTTGGTATTCACAGCCTGGTAGTCCCTCCCATGTTGCACCAGGGATGGATGGTGTGGCCAGTAGAACATGGCAGTGATGTACTATCACTTCTGAGATCAGTTTAAGTAGACATTATGGCCTCCGTGTCTGCCTCTGTTCTTGAACATCTGCTTCGTAGGAAACCAGCTGCTGTGTTGTGAACTGCGCTGTGGACAGTCCCACCGGTAAGCAGCTGAGGCCTCTGGCTAACATCCACAACTGAGCTTTGAACTGGTTCCTTTGACCCAGTCTGGCCTTCAGATGACTTCAGCCACAGTTTACTATTAACTTGTGAAAATCCTGAGTAGAACCGTTTGGTGAAGGTACTCTTGAATTCTTGACTTTAGAAACTGTGTAAAATAATAGATGTTTGTTATTTAAACAGGCAAGGTTGGAGAATAATAAAAAAAAAATGCTTAGCAATATGTTAGCTTGGCTGAGCTAAGCTACATTTACCAGAAATCTCCCTTCCTGTACATTTCTGGTTACTCTGGGTCATAAGGAAATTTCTCACGGGAGATCTGGAAGATGGAAGTGAAGCAGCAGCGTTTTATACCCCACACGTAGTCACCTACCTGCTAATTCACCTGGCTCGGGTGAGACCAGTGGCCTGGCTGGCAGCTGGATCCTTTATCAGCTTGTCTGTCTCCTGAGCTGGGTGTCTGGGTTTAGGGCTATGAAGAACACAGCCTGTGCAGGACATCTGCTCCACCCCGGTCAGAGCAGTGTGCACCCTCAGCTTTCCGTCTAAGCTCATGAGCCCCACCTGTGCATTTGCAGTCCAGATTGTTCTTCTCTCTCGTTCTACTTTCCATCTTTCCTTGCAGTCTTTGTGGACATCAAGTTCAGATTCAGACATGAAGAAAAAGAACCTTCAGAAACTGCTTAACAATTCAGAAATTGTTAAGTTTCTGTATGCATGTGATATATGGGTATGTGTGTGTGTATAACACAAGGGCATACATGCCTGTACCCCCCCAAACACACACACACACACACACACACACACACACGCTTGGTCACCTGGTTTCGGTTACATAAGATCAGCTGGATCCATTACCAGGAAGGGATAGGTCATATTTCCTGGTGTCTGTAATGACTGTTTACTTTTTTTTCACTTCTATTTCCTCCAACTCCAGTTATCTATCCCTTTATCTACTATACTTACAAAGTAAATTCTATCATACTGTTTTCTCTAGGAGTAAAATGTCAGTCTGCTTGCAAATAAAACCTGAGACGTAGTAATTACAATTATAATACTTCAAAATAACACTGAAAGGAGAAAGATACTGAGAGTTCCATGTGTTTGAGGGGCAAAGTAAAACAAACATAGAAATGTCTGAGTTCCTCACATGCCCTCCTCGCAGGGACAGGGAAGGAGAGGCCTCCTGTGCCGTCCTTTGCTCTTCTAAAAGCCTCAACCTATGGATGAAGACAGGGCCCCAACAGAGCAGTGTAGTCCGCTCCCAGGTTAAGCCTCACACTTGCCTATTCATTTGGTTTATGAAAACACTCCATGTGCTTTCTTCCTTGTAAGAAAGACACAATTGTGGGAAGTATTACACTATTTATTTTTAAAACTGGTATTATTCTAGTAAATAATGTTTAGAGGAGGAAGGAATTGATATTTTTAAGATATCTACCATAGGTGTGGAACCGGGTAAGTACTTCACAGAAACTATTTCATGTCATCCACGGGACAATGCCTGAGACTGAGGACGGCTGCCAGTGTTGAACAGCGGTAAGACAGGCTCAGAGAACTTGCCCAGTTTGCCTGTACAGAGCTGAGCAGGTCTGCCAGACTTCAGTGTCCTTTCTAGTAAGCTGCACTGTTCTCTTGAGAGATGCAGTTCTGAAAAGAATAACCTCAAGAAGAATACCCATGTTTCTAAAGTTTGTGGTTTGACATTGAGTTACATGCTTCAAGCATATTTATGTATGATTTATATTATGAGCTTTGTCCTCTCAAAAATCAGTTCTCTCAAGAGTCAGCACAGCATTGAGATTAAGAAAGTGAGTTCCAAGGTCACGCTGTGTGAATTCCAAGGTCACGCTGCATGAGTTCGGCAGGGGTTCCACCACTGTCTCTGTGACGTGGGGGATTTGGGGAAAGTAACTTACCTCCTCTCTGCTTCAGTTTTCTCTAGTTTAAAACAGATCTAATCATAGCGCCCACATTTAGTACTGTTAAGATTAAAGTATGTATTTTGTCAAAAACCACAATCTAACACACAGAATGTTGACTGTGGACCAGACATTGTTTTCAGTTCTCTGCATAAAAACTCTGCTTCACACGATGTCCCTGTGAAGTAGGCTTTGTTATTATTTATTTGTTAAATTTATTATTTTTGTGTTAAGTAAATAAATTCTGTCTTGCAGATGATAAAACGGAAGCATAGGGAGATTTACAGGTATTTGCTCAAAGTCACCTATTAAAACAAAGTAGTTTGGCTTTGGAGTTTCTGACCTTCTCCACTAAGCCAGACTGCATCTCAGACACATAGCAGAGTGCAGAGTTCACGCTCCATAAATGTTAACTGTGACATATACTCTCTTAGTTCTTGCAGTGACCCGGCTTCTGTAAGCTGTTAAACATGATCCCGAGTGCTGAGTTCACATCCGGGTAGGGACATTCAGTGCCACTCCAGGTAAGCCTGTTTAGAATGTGCTTGCAAGAGCCAAACTGCGATTTCTCCTAAGTGTGCTCCAGCGTGTTTCTGAGTATGCTGATCAGTGCCGGGTACCATTTTGCCTGAAAAATCAAGAATGAAACGCTGAGTGGATTTACTATAAGCAACTATCCCAATGAAAGGCTTTGAAAGAATATATTTTTTTCAATATAATATATAACTTTTTTGGCAAGTCTGATGTCACATTGTGTTTTTAAAAGTTCTTCTCTCTTTGATACAGTTCTGGAAAGCTATGGTATCCCAAGAGAAGGGAAGTGTGAATAATCACCACCTAGATTATAATATTTTTTTGAAATAAAAAGCAATATTTGGACCATCATTTTTTTCTTAGGATCCTCTCTCTCACATTTTAGGCGGGCAGTGGGGGTGGTTCTCAGTCATACCCCGGGTTACATTCTTACATCCAACTGACAGAGCTAGTGCCTGTCTGAGTCATCACCCTATCACCAAGGCCTAGCGTAGGACCTGCAAATATTAGGTTCTTAATTAGTTCATGCAGACCTCTTGTTTTTTAAACTGTCTTTGCCATGAGGTCACCAGATAAACTGATAACCCTGTATCTTACAGAATAGTGGTTCTCAAGATGAGGTAGCCAGGTCAGCAGCATCAGTAACTCATGGTAACTGATTAGAAAGGAAAATTCCAGGTCCCATCCCAGAGGTATGAAACAAGAAACTCTAGCTTGTGGTCCAGCAATCATGTGAATGTAAATCTGAAGCACGTTAAAGTGAGAGACCTCTGCTGTAGATTTAACCAAAGCATCTCTGAAACACAGGTAATCTGCAACTAACCCAGAAAAAAGAAGTTCGCCACTTAGCACTCCTCCTGATGCATCTTTACGCAGGAGTGGTATTTTCACGTGGTGTAGTAGGCCAACTCATGAGGCAGGGCTTAAGATTTCCGGACACCCACAAACCAGTTGATTCAGAATCTCTGGGGGGTGGAGTTGGGCTACGTATTTCATAACATCTCTGGAATTTCTTATGCAAAACTGGTTTATGAGAGCCTTGGCCTAAGATCAACTATACTCTGAAGAGATTCTGTCTGGATAGATTTTTGCATTGCTTAAGTCCCAGGGGGAAATTGGTATGTTTGTCTTGAAGCCAATTTGGTTGTCTGTTTGAGATCATTTCTGCCTTTTCCCTGATAGTATCATATTTTGCTAAATAAAAGCTACCTAATCTTTAGAATTCCTTGTTTGTCTGACCCGTCCTTTGTAACCAGTTATCTAGTTTCAGGTTTCCTACTGGTCATTGTCTTGCATAATTTGTCTGAAAAAATTATGGTGATAAATGAGGCAGGGTCATGGAACTTTCAAAGAATACTTCTCTGATTGTGCAATCTATGTGTATGTAAGAAAATTTTGAACTGTTCCCACAATTAAGACACCAGCTCTGAATTAAGTCTATTTTCCAAGTCTCCATCACTTAGTTGTTAGAAGAAGGCAAAAAACTTACTCCAAGGGTTCTAATTTGTAGGCAAGGAAAATAATATTTAAATCCAGGTACACAGAAAGGAGTCTTGGACAAAATTCTGTAAAGGCTGCTAGCTGTTAACACTCTGGCATTGCTTGCTTTGAGCAGCATTTCATTCTTAATAGTAAGAGTCGAAAGGACTGTCTCTAGGTGAGAGGTCTATGTATGTATTTACAAAACCTGAGAGGTTCTGAAAATGAGTAAAAACAAAGAAAGGTAAATGAGAATAACTGACTTCATGCTCTGGAATAAGAGCTAAATACATTTGTAGTAGTTTGGGATAAAAGACTCCAACTTAAAAAAAAAAAATCAGTGAATATAGGTGAGGGCATCTACCCGATGGGAGAAGTTGATGGCCTAATCAGGGCCCTATTTTTGTTCTCGGTTGCACTGTGCATTTTCTGCTTCCTGGCATGGAGGTGTGGCAGCTCATACTGATCTCTTCCAGGCAGTAGCAGCACCGGGGGTGGCAGTTCCACCTGGCTTCACCGCCCCCCAGGTCTAATGGATATTTATCTAAAAGCAGTCCTGACAAACAAGTCCATAGAAGTCACGCACAACCTCCTTTAGGCTAAACTGTTCCACCGGGCAGTCAGTCTGCTGATGCTGGAACTGGTGACTCACTCTGCACTTCCTGGTTCCTATGTTCATAAATTCTTTGACTTAGCTGAAGAATGTGGTGTAGGCAATTTCCAGTTCCTTACTGAGACACTGAACCCTGTTTTCAGCTCTTTCCCCTTTCTCGCTCTTTTACTCTGTTATCATTTTCCTGGATTTATATTTTCTGCTCCTGCCCTATATTACGTTGCTTTTCTTTCTGTCCATTTCAGAATAATGCCAATCTGGATTCGGGAAAACAGACACTTTCATACATACATATTGGAAGCCCTCGCTTTGCATGAACTTCAGTTACCTTAGTCAACACCCTCAGCATCACAGTTCACATGTTAGTGACCACAGAATATAAACTGGCAATTACGTGAAGTACAAATTTTGTTGTTAGCTTCTTGGTCCACAAAACACTGTGCAAATAACAGATGCTGCCAGTCGTGATCAGTGACCTTCACTTCATCTCTTTCAAAATCTGTCAGTGATTGGTCACTGCACATCTGTTTTCAGTTCACACACAGAAAGCAAGGCATGTGGTTGTGTTTCTTGGTTTCCCAGCAGTCAAGAGATACTGTAGGCAAAGTAGTTTAACTTTTAAAGCAGTACTACTACTACCTCAATGCTCTTGGGGATGTGAAAATGTGAAGATTTGCTTTTACACCAAACGCAACTTCATTAACCCAGTCAATGGGCCAAGGAGTTTAACGTTTAGAGTCTTATTTCTCATATAGAGCCCAAGACAAGCTGAAGATGCTACAGTGGGAAATTACGTAGCTGAGTTTCTGGAGAAACACGGCATGGAGCATTCAATTGAAAACGTGAACATCACAGAAGAAAGTAACAGTGGGTAATGTCTATGCAGCATGGCAGAAACTTTCAGAGCACTGTTCAAATAATTCTGTAGGATACAATTAAAGGGTGTATGGAGTGAAAAATAGCTGACTTCAACCTTGTGAAGAAAATAAAAATATTTCATCCCTCAATATACTTCTCTGACATATTTAGGGTCTGTGAACAGAAGTAGCCCTGCAGAGTTATCTCTCGTGGGTTAGACTGAGTTTCTGGATTCAAGTACTTCCTTGTCTGGACCTAGGAGAGATTAACTGAGATTCTGAACCCTTCAAGGTTTTACGATCTATTCTTTTTGAGGGTTATTTATGATATTTCAACTACATTACGAGACCACCTTTGCTAGCCAGGCCTTCTCCTCTTTCCACTCCCATAGTCTTTCAGGAAGTATAACCTGATTATCACCATAACCTGGTTTGGGCCATGCTCTAAGTCCTCAAAGGGTCTGGGGGTAATCACCATATGGGCCTCCCCAGTGTACACATTAATACATTAGATGTCTTTTCTCCAATTAATCTGTCATTTTTTGTTTTTTCAGTGAAACTTCAGAGGGTGGTGGGGAAATTTTCCCTTGGCCCCTACACATTGCCGCAACTCTAACAGCTCTGGACAGTCATCCAGAGGGACTCAGTGAGGGTGAACTCATCAGCATAAATGAGCAAAGTGGTTGTGATGAAATAGATGAAGAGGTCTCAGAAGTGACACTGGCAAAACAACTTTACATTATAGGAATTGTCAGGAGTATTTCCTGACATCGAAAGCATAAAGCATATGATTTTGGAAGTTGATCCTGACTTAGAAAGGAAGAGTGACAATTCACCATGGTGTAGGAAGATGCCTGTGCCCTATGGCTAGTTACACAACAGGAAGAAAGCAAGCACTGTTCAGACTACTCTTGATAAATGTTTTACAAACAAAACACCTTAGTGTATCTGTTTTAAATTACAATGTACCACATAAATGTTAGTTTTACTTCTTTTTGGCATACTGATATGTTCATAACTGACAGTGAAACAGTTTTAAATATTTTAACAAAAATTTTAAAGGTCACCAACCATAATCTTTTCACATCGGTTATTAAGGAGGCTTTGCATGGATTCAGCTTGCACAGTCAATTTCATGGTTCCTCAAAAAGTGAAGATTGCCACATTATATATATATAATATTTGAATGTTTAGAAAAATTTATTCATTTACTTAATAATTTTTAATTTAGTATAAACTTTTTACCAAGAACTAGAGATATACAGTGAACACAGGAACAAAAATCTTCAACCCTTGAAAACAAATTTAAAACATGTCTACTGATTTAAGAGCTGTTAAGAGAACCAAAGCTTGGCCGGGCATTGTGGCGGGCACCTGTGGTCCCAGCTACTTGGAAGGCAGAGGCAGGAGACTCGCTTGAGCCCAGGAGTTGGAGGTTGCTATGAGCTGTGATGCCATGGCACTCTACCCAGGGGGATAGCTTGAGGCTCTGTCTCAAAAAA
>CAUYQV010134593.1:0-17178 GCA_963574575.1 Galagoides demidoff | reverse complement strand
TCTAGGCAGCCACAGTAAGATGACATCCATCCTTAAGGACCACTGTTTTTGAGAAGGCCCTAGAAATAACAGACTGGAAAAGACAAGAAGGGAAAGACTATACAGAAAGCAACTGGGGAGGAGAGCCTTAGTAAACAGTTGGTAACAGCTTGTAGTCTTTCTAAGATTTGCAAACTTAAATTCTGTCCAGGGGCAAATCTAGTAAAATAAGTTAGTAACTCCAGCTGGTGAACAAAAGGAATGGTGATAAACTGGAGAGCAGTTGGGTCTAAGCCCCCTCCCATGATATTAAATTATAATTTAAACACACACACACCATTTATGGGACAAACAAAATCTGAGTGTCCAAATCAGAACCACAGAGCTTTTGTGCAAGTGACACATAAAGACTTATTTTCATCATTCTACAAGCATTTTCAAAATGCAGCTGGGTCTTGTGGTAGATCCTGCAGTTATAAAGGAAACTGCTTTGAGATCTCAGAGTCTGTCGTGGACAGGGACATAGGATTGCAGCATAGAATGCTAAGTGAGGGCACTAAGTACTCCATCCTTTATAAGGACTAAACTTGTAGAGATGTAAAAGCCTAGGGGTAGAGGCAGACTGTGGGCCAATGGATCTCAACTTTTTTTTTTTTTCAGACAGAACCTCAAGCTGTCCCCCTGGATAGAGTGCCATGGCATCACAGCTCATAGCAACCTCCAACTCCTGGGCTCAAGTGAGTCTCCTGCGCCCACCACAATGCCTGACCATTTTTTGGTTGCAGCTGTCATTGTTGTTTGGCGGGCCCAGGCTGGGGATTCGAACCCACCACCTTAGGTGTATGTGGCTGGCGCCTAAGCCATAGGCGCCGAGCCAGATCTGAACTTTTTAACAAGAGTAGAAATCATCCACAGCTTCTTAAAATACAACACCCTAGGCCTATATGCAAAGATTTTGACCACCAAAACTTGCTCTGGATGTTTATCATCTGTCTCATTATCATTGTTATTATTATTTTAAAACTCTGTCCTAATTATGTAAGTTTCACAGAGACTTGAGTTTCCCTTTGAGCTCCCAGTGTCTTTTGCATCTTCCTTTATTATCTCTTACTGAGGACATAGTATTTAAAAAAGAAGAAGAAAGAAAGGAGAACATTATGTTTTGTGGTCTCTGCTCCTTACAGAACTCTGAGAGTGAGTCATATGTTTCCACTGCCCATGTCTGCAGATCAGACACCATATAGGGGCTCACTATAATTTGTGTTGCATGCATTCATGAATAACATCCTCCGAAAGACTCTTGCCTACGATGGTGGTGACAAGAAGAGCCATTTACAGAGTGGTTCTTGTGTACAGGGCTCTGGGGCCAAGAGCTTTAAAAATACTATGCACTCAATCTCCACATCAAGGCTATGATGTTGATATTATTATCTTCACTTTACCGATGAGGAAATTGAGGCAGAGAAAGATTAAGTAGATTGCCCAAGGCCACACAGTGGTGGGTGGAGGATTGGAACCCAGCTTCATCTGGCTCTTGACCCCATACTCTACTAAGATCCTGGCATCCTGGGCTGGCACCAGTTACCTGCCACCCAAGCCCAGGGGCTGAGGGAATGGGGTAAGCAGGTTTTACTTCTCATTTCTAGAGGCTCAGAGACTGGCCAGGCTCCAATCCTGCTTCCGGCCTGGGCAGCACTTGGAGAACCCAGGACTACCCCCAACCACCTCGCTCCTCTCCGAGCCCCACCTAGGAGAGTTGGGGAGGAGGCAGGGAGGGTGGAATGGGAGATGGCTCCGATAGGAAAGCCCGAACTCAAGATGCCGCAGTGTGGGAGGCAGCTGGCGGGGCTGCCTGGCCAGGTGTCCCCAGCCGCCCGCCTCGCCTCCCTCTTCCTTTCTCTCTTCTCCTTTCACAAACTTCTCACATGTACTCGCCGCCTGCGCAGCTGCTGCGGACTCGCCTGTCGGCCGCTGCCTCGCATTGTCTGCGAGAGCTCTGACGATCCGAGACGCCCAGAGGGACTCTGGGGCCGAGGCTGAGGGCGGAGCACCCCTGAGGAATCGGCACGCGCCGGGAGCCCTCCCTTTCCCCGGGTGCCCCGCCGTGAATAGACCGCTGGAGCTCGTGCGGTAGAACTGAGGCAGGTGCTTGCCCTCTCCTGACCTCAGTTTCCCCTTCTGAAGAACGAGCGGACCCAACGAAGGGGTCTCTGAGAGCCCTTCCCAGTTACATTCTTTCACTAACCGTGTACTTAGAGAGCACCTACTATCATATGGGACAGTCACTGTGACAGGAGATAGAAATCCAGCTGCAGACAGGACAGCCCACCACCCTCAGGAAGCTGAGGCTTCTGCAGATGGTAAGGAATAAAAAAGATAGCCATAAATAGTGATTATTGCTACGGAGAAAAATCAGAGTGGTGGAATAGAGAATATATGGGCAGAACAGGAAGAAGTGACCTTTCAGTCAAGACCTGAAGGATAAAATGATAGACAAAGGAACAGCAAGGACAAAAACCCCGTGGTGGGAGCACACTTGGGTGTCCAAGCAAGAACTAGTAATAGAGGGCTTGAGTGGCTGGAGCACAGTGAGCTATGGGGTTAGTGGAAATGAGGCCAACCAGGAGCTACATCCTGCAGAAAGGGAGGGTTATCCTGACAAGAGTGGGGAGGTGTCAGCTGGATTTAAGGAGGAGCATGATGGAGTCTGAGGTGTCAGCTGGATTTAGGCAGGAGCATGATGGAGTCTGAGGTCTGCTTTTACAGGACCTTTCTGGTAGCTGTGTCTGACCCCCTCTATTGGGTCATAGAGGTCCAAAGTGGAAGAGACGGGTTCCTAAGATTTCCGGGTCTGGTCTACTGCTTCATGAGGATCAGGGTCAATAGTTTAGATCCAAGGGGCTGGGAGTGGTGGCTCACACCTGTAATCCTAGCACTCTGAGATGCCAAGGCAGGTGGATTGCTTGAGCTCATGAGTTTGAGACCAACCTGAGCAAAAGTGAGACCCAGCTCTACTAAAAATAGAAAAATAAGTTTTTTCTTTCATTTCTATTGAGGCAAGAGGATCGCTTGAGCCTAAGTTGCAGGTTGCTGTGAGCTATGATGCCATGACACTCTACCCTGGGCACAAGCTTGAGATTCTGTCTCAAAAAATAATAAAAATAATAATTTGGATCCAAGGTGTCATTGTCTAGGAGACACTAACAACATTCCACATTGAGTTCTTGGCTTTTTGAACTCCTCATTCTACCCATAGGTCCTATTGTACCTTCGATCTTTGAGCTCTAGACTTGAAAATATGTCAGCAGCAGCATCACTAGATCTGTGCTATCTGACCTCAATAAACACAAAATCCTCTCCCAGGCAAATGAGGACTGGTTGTGCCTTTGTCTTCTCTAGTTCATAGGGATCCAAGAGTTCAAAGTCATAAGGTCAGTCCTCATGCAAACTAATTGGTTTCCATGTCTTCCATGGCCAAAGATTTGGGCTATTTCTCCTACTGAGCCAGCTTGGATGTGAAGAGGCAACGAGGGGTGGTGGGACAGAGCATAGGAGCTCTGGATCCAAGTATGGACACATGGCTAACTTGCTGTGTGACCCTAGACAAGTCACTCATGGGCTCATCACTACAAGAATTCCAGGGAGACAGGCTCCACAGGCCCTTCTGATGGAGATACGTCAGGCTCTCAGTGTAGATCTGGGAAAAAGGATGGAGGCCAAATCTACCACCATAAATGCAAATCAAGCTCTGATGGTTCAGCAGAGTTCTCTGCAAGCAGAGCTCTTCTGCTTTATGGATTCATCAAAAACTTACTGAGCACCTCCTCCATGCCCGCCAGCACATGCTAGGTCTGGAGATACAGCACTGAATAAGGTCCACATGGTTTCTGGTTCAAGAAATTCAGAGTCTACTGTTGTCTTATTCAGCCTTCCTACTAACTCCCTGGAAGAGGTCATGAGCCCCTCACCCTTTATAGATACAAAATCTGAAGCTCAGTGAGGTGAAGTGACTTGTCTACCAGCACACAGCTCATTGCTTCTTGGGTTTACTTAGGCTCTGTGCGTTACATCAGTTAATCCTCATGACACCTCATCTATCAAAGAACTGAGGCTCAGAGAAGTTAAGTGTATCCCTCAAAATTGCACAGGCATTAAGTGCAATTAAGTGACACCTCATCTATCAAAGAACTGAGGCTCAAAGAAGTTAAGTGTATCCCTCAAAATTGCACAGCAGCAGAGACAGAATTTAAGCTCAGGTCTGCTGACCACAGGCTTTCCCCACCACTAACTAGGCAGACTCCCAGGAAAGAAGGTAAAACTTCCCACCACTTGTTTACTTCCCTTAGGCCCTGGACTCAGAAAGGAAAAGCAGCGTCATTAACTAGCCTCTGTAAAAATTTTTAAAAGCAGAAGAAAAAGAAAGGTAGAAAAGAAAAGGAAAGAGAGAAAACAAGCGAAGGCTTTGCTCCCATCAGGGGGGAAATCGGCATCTTGTCGCCTAGCTCCATGCCCTGATTTATGATAAAAAATTTAGAGGAAATCATTTATATTTTAAAGGATCTAAATAGCTGCATGAAAGTTTTATCTAAAGTGCCACTGTATTTATAGGCAGTTCTTCCATGCTGGAGGTAATTAATAGATGTATAAATCGCAGGGCTCCAGGCTCTCCTGCCTGCCTGGCTGGCTGGTGGTGTGGGCCTTGGCACTTGGGGATGGCCCAGGAAGGGGAAGACAGCAGCACAGAGGTCTGCACCACAGCTCACCCGCACAACCCCTCCTTCCTTGGTTTGGGAAGTCTTTGCTAGGGGTTCTAGGGTTCATTCACATTAGACTGGGGGACGAAATACATCTCCATTTCCCCACCGCTCAACTTCTAGTCCCTTTCAAAAGTTATCAAAAGATAGCCCAAGAGGCCAGCCCCCCTTCTCCTGCCCCGGCCCTCTTCCAGTGCCAGGGAATTTACTGCTGCACCCTGGCTATCAGCTTTATAATTCCGAGAGGTCCTGCTAAATGAAAACCTGGGCTCCCTACCCCAACTTTAGCCAGATACCCATTTCTCTCTCTGCGCCCCCAGTTTGAGATGCCAGGAGCTTGTTTTGGAAAAGGGAGCCCAATGCAGGAGGCTGACAGTTCTCAGCTTACTTTAATTACGGCTGTGAAATATTGATGGTTTTGGCTCTCTGTGTGACTGCCACACCTTAACGAGCCGGGGAGAGAAGCCCAGGGATGAACAAGTTAAGGAAGGCCAGATGGTTTCCCTTCAGAAAAGCCATATAGACTGACGGAGGTGTCACTGCCTGAGATCCTCACAGAGCCCTAAATAATTAATGGGTCTCCTGAATTCGAAAAGGAAAAAAAATACATAAAATTGGAACTAACAGTGATGACTCATTTGTGGTTGAATCTTTGGAAACGCAGGGAGGGCGTGTTCACCCCGTGAGCTAGGGGTGGAGAAGCTGGGGATAAAGAGCAGCCACACCGAGTCTCCTCCTCGATTGGGTTCCTCCCAGGAGACCATGTTGAGCAGCTTTTACAGTCAAGTTGTGGAGTAGGTAGAACCTCCTCCATCTAAACACACTCCTCTCTCTTGCTTGGGGGACCAAGAGCAGGCATTCCTTACCGAAGAGAAACTAAACAGCTCTCTATTTTCAGGCTCTTTTATTTCCCATCCCGTGGGAGTTTAAAAGGGAGTTTTATTGTTTGGGGATTTTTGTTTGTTTGTTTGAGGCAGAGTCTCACTTTGTCACCCTCAGTAGAGGTCTGTGGCGTCATAGCTGACAGCAAAGTCAAACTGGGCTTAAGCAATTCTCTTGCCTCAGCCTCCCAAGTAGCTGGGAGTACAGACACCTGCCACAATGCCTGGCTACTTTTAGAGTAGGGTGGGTGGAGGTGAGGGAGGGTCTCACTCTGGCTCAGGCTGGTCTCCAACCTGTGAGCTCAGCCTCAGCCTCCCAAATGCTGGGATTACAGGTGTGAGCCACCACCCCTGGCCCTAAGAAAGGAGTTTCTAAAAAACTTACACAGTGACATCCTTATTCCACCATTGTCTGTGGGCTTGTTTGGAGCTCTCTCCCCCACAACTTGTCCTGTGGTCCTAAAGACAGCACTAATGAAGTTGCCAGTCTGGGAAATGGAGATATTTTTACTTAATTAATTGACTCCAGGGACTGTTGTTGGGAATGGTGGTGATGGTGGTAGAGACCTCACGTTCCAAGACCTATGTCTTCTGTCTGTTCTCACACATTTGGGTTGAACTGGTAGAAAAGATTATGCCAGCTTTCGACATGATTTTTGACCTTGTCCCTGACATATTTTAATACTTTACCCAAGAAGGTTTTGCAAACAGTTATCTTCTTCTTGCTCTTCATCAGTTTACAAACAAAACAAAATATAAGGGAATTCTATCCCATTTTATTTCTTCCCATATATATTTATCTAGAGTTTATTATATTTCGCAAACTTTTTTTTTAATCTGACAACACAGTGATGATCCAACCCAATCATTGGGTTCAGCATCAAGTTCTAGTAGATTATAAATATGAAAAACCCAGTATCTCTTCTCTACTGCTGTTTCAGACTTTTTTTTTTCTTTCTGTGAGAATGGCAGTTCATCCATTTCTTCTGCTCTTGTATCTGCTGGAGCAGTGTAGAAAATTGTGCATCCACCTGCAACTGAATCTTTTAAAATTCAAAACCAGGTCTGGTGGCAAATAGAAGGATCTGGAAATGATGCCATTCCAGAGGCTGTAAACTTCACAATATGGCAGATAGTTACTCTGTTTCATTTCATTTCACATTTATAACCTCCTTTTTCTCTAAAGAGCACATTACACATAACCGGCCAGTTTCATGGCAGAAGGAAATGACTGCATCATTTGTGAATAAGTGGTAAGTCTTCCTGATCAGGGAGATCTTAACAACTGCTACGAGTGGGGAGTGGTTCTCTGGTGGAAAGTAGCCAAAGGGCTTGAGAGAGTCAGGGAAGCCTTCTCGGAGTTGCTAAGACCAGCATGGGGTGAAGGAACCTTCCATATGACAATCTCTGGGAAAAGTATTCTAGGCAGAGAGTTAGTGCTGGTCCCTAAGATGGAAATAGGCTTGCATGTTCAAAGACCAGGAAGAAGGCTACTGTGCTAGAGCCAATGGAATAAGGGAGATGAGTTCTGAGAGGTGAAGAGATTAAGTAGGACCTAATAAGCAATAGTGAGTAATTTATGTTTTGTTCCAAGTGCCGTGGGAGGTTTGAAGCAAAAGAGTGATATGTATTTTGATAAAGGTCTCATAAGAGAGGACAAAACTCAGCTTAGAGACAGACAGGTGGCAGGGAGGTTTTCCAGAAAAGGTGGTATTCTTGCTGTCCTCTCTATCTGAAAGTCTCTTCCCCCAGACAGGCATCTGGCTCATTTTCACTCTTCCCCGGTGTCAGCTCAAATGTCACCGTCCCAGTGAAAACTGCCCTAACCACCATATTCAAAATTTCAGCCATTTTGCCCTCTCCACCCCATTTTCTATGCCCCTCCCCCGTTTTATTTTTCTCCAAAGCACCTATGGTATCATATACCTTCTGGCTGCATTTTACCTATTTATAATATATTTTCTTAATAGAATGTAAAGCTCAATGAGACTATGGACTTAATTTTAGTCATTTCTGCATATGTAAGGCCACAGATGCGGCCTAGAGCTCAATAAATACGGGTTGACTAAATGAGTTAACCTGAGCTGAATCATTTTTTTTTTTAATGTATTAAAGATAGGGTCTTGCTGTGCTGCCCAGGCTGGGGTGCAGTGGCTATTATTCACAGATAAGGGTGGGAGTTTTCACTTGCTTCATTTCCATCTTCCAACTGGGTGGGTTCACCCCACCTGAAGCAACCTAGTAGTCCTCCTGCTCCTAAAGGAGGTCGCCATTTGATGCCTCCTGCCTCAGCCTCTTGAGTAGCAGGGACTACAGGTACACACCACTGTGCCCTGTGTGAGCTGAGTTTTAACAATGTTGGATTTTCATATACAAAGAATGCCACTGTCTGTACTCCTGGCAAGGCATATTCTTTTCTGAGAAACTTAACTCCATCCATGTTCCCTCCTTCAGACCCCCCATGACTGACAGGGGAGGCTACACAGTTTATTTGTGGTCTTGGAAGGTATAAAGGTGAGTGGCCAGTGTACGACCACGACCCTCTTTCCTCATATATGCTAAGCCCACTCCCATCTCAGAGCCTTCATGTGCCTTCACGTTGCCCTATCTAGAATTTTCTTTTCCCCTTTTCTTCACCTGGCTGGCCTCTCCTGGTCATCCAGTTCTTAGCTCAAATGTCAAGTCATCAGAGAGGAGTTCCCTGATCTTCCCTGACTACTTATCAAAATTATTCCCATCTGCCCCCACCCCTCACCAGTCACTTTCCATCCCATTTTTATTTCTCAACCTGGCACTTGTCACTACCTGAAATTAACTTGGTCTTTTACTTGTTTAAGACCTGTGAGCTCTCAGTAGATTATAAGCTCCATGAAAGCAGACAAGGTTAACCTTGATTGTCATGGGTCTTCCTGTGCGTGGCACACAGGAGGTGCTCAAAATGTACATTAGATGAATGAATAAATGAATAAGTGAGTCAGACAAGCTCAGGCTGGGCTGGAGCTGCAGCGTGATTGGCATTGCCCAGGAAACTCGATTCCCAGTCGCCTCCTCCCCTTCAGACCACATTGCCTTCCCGATGTATGTGGGAAAAGATACCTGAAAAGATAAATGGGAGCAGCTGAAACTTTTCTAAGCCCAAACTAAAGGGGAAATGCTGAGCTCTCGCGGAGGAAAGAGGAAGTGTGTCCCAGCTTTGGGAGGATCAGTGCTTCCATTGTTCACCTGAGCCTTTGGGTCAAGAAAGCAGATTTCTGACATCATAAAACTGATTAAGACCAAAAAAAAAAAAAAAAAGTCAACACTGGCTATGACATGACTGTTCCATTGTACACTCTGATCGAGGAAATGTATCTAGGATTACCCAGACAGTCAATTATTCATGAGCTAAACGTCCAGGCATCAATTACCTGGCTTCATGCTCTTATTCATTAAGGAGATTGAACAGCCCGACTTAACAAAGCTGGAGAAAGTTGCTAAGTAACAGAAGTTACCTGACCAGCCACAACACTGCAACCTCCACAATATGAGTCTTTTCATGGCAAGAGAAGGCCCAGGGATCACCAGCAGGAGAGATCAAGTGGTGAACCCCACTGGGGCGCATTTCAGCGTTAGCAGAGGGAAGGGGCGAGGGTGGCTGGGCTGCATTTTAGAGAAGGAAGAAGGAATTCACAGGATACAAGCTAAGGCCCTTTTTCCAACTGAGGTGGAGATTTACCAGGAGGAATAAGACTACTTCCCAACACATATTAATTAATATTTCAGTTTAAAGTCGAAGATGCTTATCCAGCATATAACTGAACAAAAGTAGGCTACAAGTATAACAAAGATTCCCCCGGGGGATACGAATTGTTGCATTTTTCTCTACCGTCATCCATGTGAGAGTGAATCTTAAAATCATCCCAAGGATAGGGAAATTTAAAAACAGGATACAAAAGTTTATATACAGGACACAGAGCTTTATATAGTCAACATAATTAACTTTTTCTTATAAAAACTTGCTCCATTCTATATAAAATTATAGTCCCCTTCACTATCACCCTCAGTGTCCATCTGTATTAAATTATTTTATTATCATTAAAAAAAAGACTTTTGTTTGTTTGTTTGTTTGCAGTTTTTGGCTGGGGCTGAGTTTGAACCCACCACCTCCAGCATATGGGGCCGGCACCCTACTCATTTTAGCCACAGGCACCACCCAAGACTATGTATGTGTTTTTAGATTTGAGCATATGAATCCTCTTTTATTCTCCCCCCCCTTTTTTTGAAATAGAGTCTCATTCTGTCCCCCTGGGTATAGTGCCATGGTGTTAGCCTAACTCATAGCAACCTCAAACTCCTGGGCTCAAGTGATCCTCCTGCCTCAGCCTCCCATAGTACTAGGAATATAGCCATGAGCCACTGTGCTTGGCTGAGCAAACAAATCTTTTTTTTCTTTTTGTAGAGATAGAGTCTCATTTTATCACCCTCAGTAGAGTGCGATGGCGTCACACAGCTCACAGCAACCTCCAACTCCTGGGCTTATGCCATTCTCTTGCCTTAGCCTCCTGAGTAGCTAGGACTATAGGCACCCGCCACAACACCCAGCTATTTTTTTGGTGCAGTTTGGCTGGGGCGGGTTTGAACCTGCCACCCTGCCTGCCTCAGTGGCACCTTACCCACTGAGCCACAGGTGCTGCCCTGAGCAAACAAATCTTAAAGAAAAGCATTTGTGTTTTGGGCTTCAGTGCATTCAGTGTTGGACACAGGGTCACCAAAAAATGAAGATGCTGACCACATCTGATGTGTTGATACAGTATGGAGAAGGCAAGATCTGCTATGTAATTTGCAACCCCAGCACACAGTGAAAATGTGGATCCCCTGGTTCAAAAGTATTAAGGATTTCCAGATGATGACAGCAGAGCACTTAACCAGGTATGGGGTCCTTGTACACATGAGTCACACCGGAAGCTGGTCTGAGGCTGTAGGGTTAAGAGGCTTCAGGGTATGAGCCCTGGCTTCATCCTTTCTGGCTGTAAGGCCTCGATAATCTCTGTGTTCTCATTTGTAAAAGGGAAATAATAACCAGGCTTTGTGAGGATTAAAAGAGACTATCCCTAGCACATGCTAACTTCTTCATCAGGGATCATTATCTTTAATGCTGTGGAAATGTTAATGACAAGTTAGTGACTATGGAACCAGGCTGCACCCATCCTGGTGCTCAGCCTCCACGTGGGGTAACTGTAATAGAATGATGCAGAGTCCCAAAGGAGGCAAACCCATTTCTCTCTGCACTTGACTATCACCCGGTCTCAGTGTTCAGTGGGATTCGTCTCACAACTATTAGCATGGGAGAAGGGCCTGATTTAGGGTGACGTGGCTATTTGATGTGAAGTAAAGCTGTTGCAAGTTTGGTAACTCAAGCTCCTTCTGAGCCAACAGAATGGTGGGTTCACTTATTCATGAAATGCTTTGGTGGCCATTTACCGAGCACCTACTGTATGCTGGGCATTATGCCAGGCATGGAGAAAGCATATAAATTATATACAATTTCTACCATCAGGGTAGAGTGGGCATGGGGACACGTAGTATTTCATGTGACTGGTTTGTTCCTATCCCTTTATATCTCAGCTCAAATGTCAACCCCTCAGACAGGCCCCCGTCAGCACCCCCTCCAGATGACTGCTCAATGACCCTGTCGCACCACCCCATTTATTTCCTTCCTAGATCCTGTTGATTTATTTGTATGTGAGAATGTATCTTGTTCATCTCTGTGTCTTCAGAACAAAGAGCAAGACCTGGATCGAGTAAGAACACAGTAAATATTTTTCAACAAATTAAGGTAAGAACTAGGGAAATTTGATGGTGCTGTAGGATCACAAAGGAACAGCGCTGTGTTCTGCTGGAAATCAGGCAGGTGTCATTCAGAGGAGCCTTAGGGATGAGAGGGAGCTTGACAAGCAGGCAATGGTGGACAGATCCAGACTGAGGGGACAGCACGTGCAAAAGCAGGAGGCCCAAGAGTGTTCAGGAACTGCAGGTGTTTTAACAAAGGTCAGGGGACAGGTGACAGAAGAGGCAGAAAGTGGGTTCCAAAATAAAAATGGGGACCAGATCACAAAAGGCCTTGCATGTAATGCATTCAGGAACTTAAGTTTTATACTCTGGACAATACAGCATCCTCCATTATCTGCTTGCTGTGTGCCAGGCATGAGTTAAAGCAAAGATATATATGGCCCCTGCCTCAGGGAGTGTACCTTCTAGCAGGAAAGATAGATATGTCATGAATACAAAATTCCATATTATTTTACTATTACACAAAAATAATTAGAAGCTCCATTATTCAACATGAATAGAAAAGAACAGGATGTGAGGGAGCCCATAACCAGGAGACCTGACCTGGACCAGGACTCCAGAAGGACCTCCCCTGTCCTCAGGCCTGCCAGTTTTGACTTTAAATTCTCCTAGCAGGCCAGGTGGGATGGCTCATGCCTGTCATCCTAGCACTCCGGGAGGCCAAAGCAGGTGGATAGCCTGAGCTCACAGGTTCAAGACCAATCTGAGTCAGAGCCAGACCTCGTCTCTAAAAAAAATAGCCAGGCATTGTGGTGAGTGCCTGAAGTCCCAGCTACTTGGGAGCCTGAGGCAAGAAAGAGTTTGAGGTTGCTGTGAGCTATGACACCACAGTACTCTACTGAGGGCAGCAAAGTGAGACTAAATAAAATAAATAAAATAAAATCTCCTGGCAAAATCCATTGCTTGACATCAAAAGTTAATTTGCACTGCATGTACCAATGAGCAAAAAAATCACCTTCACGTATATAGAAATGAGTTCAGTAAGTCCATTCCCAGAAAGATATATTTGGTTTGATGCCTTTTAAATAAAATTTTGAAATATAGAACCACAACACCATTTTTTTTTTTTAAACTGGAACAGAGTCTCACTCAGTCACCCTGGGTAGAGTGCTCTGGCATCATAGCTGACAGCAACCTCAAACTTGGGCTCAAGCAATTTTCTTTCTTTTTTTTGCAGTTTTGACCAGGGCGGGTCTTAAACCTGCCACCCCTGGCATATGGGGCAGGTGCCCTACTCCTTGAGCCACAAGCGTTGCCCCTACAATTTTGAAATATAGAAAAGGGTATTATAGTCTATTGATATGTACATATAGGATAAAGACAAGGGTGGGAAGGATGGACACCAGAACCAGTATGGTGGCTCCTGGTGGGCAGGGAGTGAAAGCTGGAGAAAAGAATATCACTGGGGCACTTCAGCTGTGTTTATAATGTTTTATTTCTAAGCTGGAGATAGACACATGAGCTTATTTTCTATACTGTATTAAATGTTTAAAATATTTCACTTTAAAACAAAAAAACTGCTGGGTGCAGTGGCTCACGCCTATTATCCCAGCACACTGGGAGGCCAAGGTGGGTGGACTGCTTGAGCTCAGGAGTTTCAGACCAGTCTGAACCAGAACAAGACCCCGCCTGTAGTCCCAGCTACTTGGAAGGCTGAGGCAAGAGGATCACTTGAGCCCAAAAGTTTTTGAGGTTGCTGTGATCTATGACGCCAACCATGGCACCCTATGGAGGGCAACAAAATAAGATTCTGTTTCAAAAAAAAAAAAAGTTAACTGAAGCCTATACTGAGTCTTTTTTTAGTAGCTGCCGTTATCATAAAAGAGATTGTAACACCTGATCTCCAAGAGAGTATAGGAAGTACAGGAGTATAGGAAATACATATGTAGTATCGATTCTATCACATATTGCAGGATAAATAAAGTCTAAGCTCACAGAAATTTTTACTGGGCCCAAAACTGTCTTTAGTCCTATAAGTTCTTCCAGGGACTATGTATATAAAATAAATAAGTAAAGGAAGGAAGTGCTTCTTTTTTTTTCTTTTGATTTATCCTTATAAAAGCAACTCTTCTTCTAAACTATGACCCTTTGATGATTGGCTAGACCCCTGGAAAATTCTGTTGATTTGGCAAAGTGGCAAGTAAAATGAAAAGTAATCCCGAGAAGGCAGAAATAGCTAGAACCTCAAATTCTCACCAACAATGCCAAAGCCTAGGCGCCAGTGGGATAGCTTCTCAATCAATGTTTAAGTGCATGGAAATGAGTGATCACTTGCCCTCTCCCAAATGGCTTTCAATTGTACCCCTCTGAAGGGACTCCTGGTTTGCATGCATCTCTGGGATCTATGACCAAGGTCAACCCTTGACCCTGGTATAAAGGAGAAAGAATGGGCTTCACTGTTTTAGAATATTTTCTCTTAAGTCCATGGTAGGTCTCTGTGGCAGTCCTTAAAATAGCCAGCGAGGAGTAACTGGACTGGCAGCCAATTATTGATCACCCAGCAGAGTGCTAGCAGCTGTCATCAGGCCAAAGCAACAGAGAGACCACGTACCTGCCCTCTCCTGGCAGAGCACATCTCCCCAAATCCTTATCACAGGCCCAGGACTAAAAGCTCTAACTAATTTGCTACCTCAGCAGCACAATGTCTAATAATATCTTCTGATAAATGGAGATAAATGGTGTTTGGAAGATGGACAGTGCTTTCTAGATTGACAGCCCAATCCAAGGAGACACAAAGGCGTCAAGCCTTCATCTGAAGTGAAAGTCTATAAAACCATCAGTAGTGGAGGTTCTTTTCTACCCCGGACCTGTTTCTATGGGCCTCTTCAATCATTAAATCCACTCGTCCATCCATCAAAACATAGCTTAGTGTCTATTTGTGTCAGATTTCATTCTAGGTTATAGGATTTGAAAATGAGCAGGATTCTGTCCTGGAGGAATACACAATCAATGTTGTCCACTGGAAATAGGACCTGGCATAAAGCTTCTACGGAAAAAATCCTCCCTCCAGTTTTGATATGTTAACTAGATGATGCAATCAATGATGAGGGTGAAGGCTAGATAGTCTTGTCCAACAATGACCAATAGCTTTGTTACACCTCCTGTGCCTCTTGTATTCAACTAGCATTGGTTATTGAGAGCCTTGTGATAGGAATGAGTCTGAGCATGAGTTCAGGTGTTGGGAAAGAATGCTGTGACTGATTAGTGACGTCTGCTATAAATGAAGAATGAGAGAATGACTACACATATGTACTTTCTCTGGTGTAGCAAAAAGACAACAGACTAGAAACCTGTACAAGTACACCTTAAAGATATTGTAGGTTTGGTTCCAGACCATCACACTAAAATGAATATTGTAATAAAGTGAGTCACACAGGGTGGCGCCTGTGGCTCAGTGAGTAGGATACGGCCCCATATACCAAGGGTGGTGGGTTGGAGCACAGTCCTGGCCAAACTGCAACAAAAAATAGCTGGGCATTGTGGTGGGTGCCTGTAGTCCCAGCTTCTCGGGAGGCTGGGGCAGAGAATCATCTAAGCCCAAGAGCTGGAGGTTGCTGTGGGCTGTGATGCCACGGCCCTCTATCAAGGGTGACAAAGTAAGACTCTGTCTCAAAAAATAAATAAATAAATAAAAATAAAGTGAATCACACAAATATTTTGGTTTCCCAGTGCATACACTATACTGTTATGCTTAACCTATACTGTAGTTTATTTTCTATTTTTTTGAGACAGAGTCTCACTGTCACCCTTAGTAGAGTGCTGTGGCATCACAGCTCACAGCAACCTCAAACTCTTGGGCTTAAGTGATTCTCTTGCCTCAGCCTCCCAAGTAGCTGAGACTACAGGCACCTGCCACAATGCCCAGCTATATATATGTATATTTTTTTTGGTTATAGTTGTCATTGTTATTTGGCAGGCCCAGGCTGGATACAAACCCATCAGCTCTGGTATATAAGACTGGCATCCTAGGTGCTGAGCTATAGGTGCCAAGCCAATATAGCCAATATTGCACTATCCTCTTTTCTCAGCCTCCCAATTAGCTGGGACTATAGGTGCCTTTATGTCTAAAAGACAATGTATATAACTTAATTAAAATACTTTATTGCTAAAAAATGTTAATGATCATATGAGACTTATATGATCATATGAGCCTTATAACGAGCCATAACCATTTTGCTGGTAGAGTGTCAGGGCCCAGGACTGGCCAAGTCTCGGGCCCAGCTTAGGTAGGTTCTGGATGCAGACCACTAAACTACCTTGCTCAGGAACAGTTTCTTGCAGGTGCTTGAGGGCTATCTACTTTAGCTGGAGAGAGACAGAGTATCTTAGAGAGAGTAAAGGTCTTCTTAGAACAGATAGCTCTTAGTCTTTAGCAGAGCTTGGTAATCTTCTGGCTGGCGTTCTGCAGGCAGGAAAGGAGACAGAGTCAAGTCAGCGGATCCATGATAGAATGTGCATGCCTCTTGACTGCCTGCTCCTCCAGCCTAATATACGGCTGAGCTCGTGCTTCTCAACACCACAGGTGTAGAGACTGCCAATTCACCAATGCTCTCATCTTGGGAGCTCGCTCATGCTTGTTAGAACCAAATCTCTCTCCATGCCCTTTTCACCAAGGTGTTCCATTACAGGTATTTCCTATAACTCTCACTCCTCCTAGCCATAGGCTACACGGGTTGCTACAGTTCTAAGCACAGGCTGACTCTCTTGTTAAGGGCTATTAAAGCTGGGAACTTTAAGTGTAGCCAATTCTCATTTACCATTCTGAAAATCCTATGGCCCATAAGAATTATGATAAATCTACTTTGCCTGTGTTCTAGACAGCAAAGCCTAGGTGACAGTACCTTTGTTTATACCATCATTACTGACTATTTTAAGCCTACTCAGAAAAAAAAGATTTCTTTCAAAATATTATTGCTCATTGACAATGCATTTGAACACCCAAGAACTCTTATGGAAATGTACAAGGAGATTAATGTTATTTTCATAACCACTAACACATCTGTTCAACAGCCTATAGATCAAGGACTCATTTTGTCTTTCAAGTCTTATTTTTTAAGAAATACATTTTATAAAACTATATCTGCCATAGGTAGTGGTTCTTCTGATGGATCTGAGTGAAGTAAATTAAAAATCTGGAAAGGATCCCACCTTTTCAGATACCAATAAGAACCTTCATGATTCATGGGAGGAGGTCAAAATATCAACATTAATTGTAGCATGGAAGAAATTGATCCAACCCCCATGGATGACTTTGAGGGGTTCATGACATTAAGGAAGGAAGTAATTGCAGAATGGTAGCAATAGCAAGAATTAGAAATGGAGTTTGAAGATGGGATTGAATTGCTTCTACCATGTTTCTCCCAAAATAAGACCTACCCCCAAAATAAACCCTAGCAGGATTTCTATGCATTTGTTAAATATAAACTGTACCCTGATAATAAGACCTAGTGATGGGTGTGGCCATGCATTTTGGCACAGAGAGGAAGACATCCCCTGAAAATAAGCCCTAGTCTGTCTTCTTCAGAAAAAATAAATATAAGACAGTGTATTATTTTGGGGGAAACATGGTATCTCATAATAAAACTTGAATGAATGAGGAATTGTTTCTTATGGGTGAACAAAGTAAGTGATTTCCTGAGATGAAATCTACGCCTGGTGAAGAAGTGGTGAACACTGCTTGGACAACAATGAAGGATTTGCAATATTTCATAAACTTAGTTGGTAAAGAGACAGCA
>CAUYQV010134591.1:0-19012 GCA_963574575.1 Galagoides demidoff | reverse complement strand
GTTTTAAAACTATAACTGAGAAAATGACATGAAGGCTGTGTTGATCAGTTTGATGGAAGTATTTCAGATTGCATGTGAAAACCCCACACTGTACCCCAGAAGTGCATTAATGTACATAGTTACCATTCAATAAAATTTAAAATAAAATATTTAAGTTTTTGCTAGGGTTTTAATTATTGCTTGGCAAACACTGAGGAAGAGCAAATGGAATTAGTGACTGTATAGAAATTGTAACTGAAGGAAAGCAGAGAATTGACTGTATGAATAGAGAGAAGAAATTAATTTTCACAAAGTAGCAGCTTGGCTAAAGCAAGCTTTGGCTTATTCACCAATTCTGAAATAAGAGGACTTTTTTCTTTTTCAAAGCAAGTAAATTTAGGACAGATAAGATAAAGTTCTACACTTAGTAGTAAGGAATCCTTTGCTTCTTGGAGATGGAAGGGATTAACCAGCATCTGTGCATATTTTGAAAAAGAAATCCCTGGAATCCTACCAAAGGAATGAGATCCACCCAGACGTTCAGGTTGGCAAAGGACTTCAATGAGGCAATCACCAACTCTGTTCTTTGTTGATTCTGTTCATTACCTTATTTAATTTTTCATGATCTTGCTATGAATATTTGCATGAGATTCAGAATATATTTAAGGTAAGAACATTTGTAATTGTTTTTCATTTCAAGTGGGAGGATCATTAAACAAAAAATTTTTTTTCACTAATTCAAATAACATTTATTGACATGTATTTAAAAATGAAAGGATGTCTTTGAAGATAAAACTTAAAACTGTGTAGAGATTGGGGCAATATGCTTTTGCTATTAGTAAAATTCAAGGCCCATTATCTAGAATAGAAGTCAAATTATAGTATCACTCAGAGAACAAAATCTTTTCAATGCACTAATGTAAAAAAAGTTATATATTCTGATAAAACAAATTTCTTTATCTCTGAGAAATCATGTGCTGTGCCTTGAAAAGCAACTGTATAAACGATTATATCTTTTTAGTAGTAAGTGGATAAATGCTTTATCATAGGTAGAGGCTCAAGGAATGACTAGGTACACTTAAAGATGGGCACTCCTTCCAAAATCCAACACAGAATATTGATTTTCTTCCCTAAGTATTTTCTGCTTTGTTCTCCATGACTATTAATTAGACAAAGTAAATTTGGAGTTCATATTGGCAACTTAAAAATTTACTTGTCATCTACCTTTGCATTATGTATTGAATTTGTTCATGATTTAAAATTCCAAGAGGAATTATATTTGCAAGGCAGACCCAAGCATTTCATCCATTGGTCTAAGCTGTTTTATAAAAAAAAAGATCAAAACGGTATGTGGGAAACAAAATGAGTGACAGAACAATGGCAAAAATATGTCAATAATAATGATATTTCAGAGATCCAAGAGACTAGCAACTAGTCTGAACATTATCACTTCACTGCCCTAGACGCTGCATTATCACTACTCATGTTATTAGAGATGATCTACATCTTCGATAAACTTACTGTATGCTGAAAAGTGGCAAGAGGAACTGATGTTTGTGATCAGAATCCATAATGCGGTAAAAACTATGAAGGACAGGTACCAGCCTATATAGGAGTTAATGAGGCCTGGCATAGTGGCTCATGCCTGTAAACCCAGCACTCTGAGGGCCAGAGGAAGGAGGATCTCTTAAGTTCAGGAGTTCTAGACCAGCCTGAGTAAGCACAGGAGCCTATCTCTACAAAAACTGGACATGGGAGCTCACACTTGAGGTCCCAGCTACCTGGTAGGCTGATACCTGACCATTAAGGCCTCACCACATAAAAATACACAGTTGTATACAGCTTGGAAGTGGACTAATATTTTCAATTGTAAATCATCTCTGTAAGCCAAAATTATTCATAAACATTAGGCCGTAAAGCACATGCCAATTTCCGTGATTCAGTTTTTAAGTCTGCATTTACTCCCCAGAGTACGGAAGTTTGCTCTGTGAGATTTCATCAGCTATTCCCTTCCATCTTTTGTTTTAACATCAGGAAAAAGGTTTCGGGGGCTTCACCACTGTTACAACATTTCCTTGTATCCAGCAGGACATGGGGGAAAGAGCAATCAAATAGTTGGGGGTGACAGTCTGATACGACACAACAGTTAAATGGGAAAGGAGCAGGGACCCGACAGAATGTCCTCAAGAAGGAAAATGGCTTCAGCGCTCGGCTGCCTGTCTCTTTACACAGTGAAACGCTCCACTGTGCATTTCCCTGGGAGCTTCACCAGCCGCACGGGAGACTCCCCCGGTTTCCTATAACAGCTGTTTCCATGAATTTATCAAATATTTTGTTTCTGCTTTTACCCCTTTCACTCTTAGCCTCCGTGTCCTTATGAGGCAATTGCAAAAGAGAAATAAAGGATTCTTGTTTCCTAACTCTTTCATTAGTTATTTATTTATATATGCTCTAGGGGAGCATATTGTGGAAAATGTGAAAGCAATTCACACATCAATGTTTTAAGATCCCACATATAAATGGGCCGCTCCGAAAAAGCTCTTCCCATAGGCACTAATTAAAAAGCGGTAAGTTCACTCGAGGAGCATTTTTCTTCCATTTCCTTTCCTCTGTATCAGATGTTCTATTTTTCACCTTAATTTGATCATATCCCTCTCTGTCCAAAACCAAAAACAAAACAAATAAACAAAATACAGCACAGGAAGGCCAAGCATAACATTAACTAGCAATTTGGAAAAGGGAAAAGGCATCATTCTTGCCCCAGCAAATCCGCTGTGGTCTTGGAAACACTGTGAGCAGAGCGGGCTGCGGACCTGAAATAGTGGATGAGGGACGGCGGAGACAGATGAGCTTGGCCTCTGCCTCCATGGTCATCAGGAAGCACTTTTAGAGGCTGGTCATGATTAATGTTGGAAAACATTTCAGTGACACTGCCTCGGTGTTTATCTCATGCCTCAAGTTCAGGACCACAAAGAAGGAAGGAAAACACGAATGGAGCACCTGGTCTGTAGGGCGCGTTAGGATACAAGAACCCTCTGATCAATGGGGGCTTCATGTAAACCAAAGGTATCACAAAATTTGTATTTATTATAATACATTTCATAGGGAAGGTAAATAAAAACAATCACAATAAAAACATACATAAAAATGAACTCTAGGTTGGGCGCAGTGGCTTATGCCTGTAACCCCAGCACTCTGGGAGGCCGAGGCACATGGACTGCCTACGCTCATGAGTTCAAGACCACCCTGAGCCATAGGGAGACCTCGTCTCTGAAAAATAGCTGGTCCTTGTAGTGGGCGCCTTTGGTCCCAGCTACTCAGGAGGCTGAGGCAAGAGAATTGCTTATGCCTAAGAGTTTGAGGTTGCTATGAGCTGTGACACCATGGCACTCTACTGAGGGTGACAAAGTGAGACTATCTGAAAAAAAAAAAAATGAACTCTAGGATGAAAGGGAATAAAAAGAATAAAAAGATTCTGTGCTGGATACTGGAGTGTTCGAAGATGCAGTAAATATGGCTCCTGGGAGCGTGCACACATCAGGGCCACGCCACAGGCACACAGTGGGGTGGAGCAGGTCCCAGTGTCCCCAGCTGGCCTGCGGCTGGCAAGTACACAGCAGGTGCTATGCATTCCAGCTGCAGTATCTGCAAAGATCACATTACCAGAGGTCACACATGGAAAAGAAAGCAGAGGAACGAAGACAATGGGAGCAGGGCAGAGGGAAACGGGCTGGGACTGATCAGAGCAGGGCAGCTTGGGAGTCTAATCTTGGGAAAAATGTCACTATTAAGTTAATCTGGATCAGCACTTCTTAACTAGAGGCTATAATATACTATAAAATTTAAGAATGTGAGTGCAGAGGCTAGAAATAGCCTGAGGGGTTGAAATGCCGATTTTCTTACTAGTTAGCTTATGCGAGGGCCCTGAGCAAGTTCCTCTACCTCTCTGGGCTTCAGATCTCTCTTCCTTAAACAGGGATGATGACTGTACCTCTTAAGAGTTGAAGGACTAGGGAATGACTTAGTTCACTCAATGCTGAGGAGCACGTGGTGGGCAGGAGAGTGTCCCCTTTGGTCTCTCAGCTCACACCCCAGCCCATTCTGTGTGTATCTCAGTCCACAAGCTCAGCTTCAGCGTCACCTCAGAGCAGCCTTCCCGGCATCCCCTCTAAGTGTCCTGGACCATTATTCTCTACGCCAGCCCATTGTCTAAATCGAATGAGCAATCACTGCACAAATATATTACGTCCACTTTTTAAGTACATTTTGCATGCACTTCAAAGGCAGAATTACTGAAGTTAGAAGATTTAAAACACACTTGAGAGAGATAATAGATTGTTCACAGTAATGATTTTCTTCTAAGAAATACTAGACTTACGTGTATACAAAATGTGTATCTTCATATTTACTGATGCAAAACTGCCCTACGCTGTGTTCCTTCCTCAGCAACATACACAAAGTAAATAAAATGTGTCCACACACTAAATAAGAGTCTGCTGATTGCCAAGTCCCTCCCCTCCTAGACCTTGGGGAGCAGCTTCCCGTTGCTGGGGAGTGCACACAACCCAGGGGTTCAACCTTCTATTTCATTTAACCTGCATTTTTCTTCTCTTATTATATACCCTAACTACCTCTGGAGTTAGAATATGGTTCTTCCAATAATATGAAGCCCATGGCATTTTAAAGGTATCACACTTCCCGGTTAGCAGGCTTTATCTCCCTGTTTATCCAGATCACTATCAATCTTGGCTTCCCACCAGACTCCTGATCAATTCTACACCCTTGTCCAAGCGAGCTTCTCATTCTTCACCTGCACTCAGGGATTCAGTCCCTTGTTCTTTGTTCTTGTTCATTTCACACACAACTAGCCCCATTCACATGAAACACATCCTCATCCACCCGGGTTTTAGAGGGTGGATGGAAAGCCACTGTGTGCTTCCAGGTTCCGAGACACCAACCAGGCACGTGAGGCTGAACCCAGTCGGCTGTCTAATTAGACAGTAAGTTGTCTCACATTTCAAATCACCTCGGACACAGAACCAAATCGTTACATGGCTGGGGACGTTTCTGGATAAAGCAGAAATTACCTGAACTCTTTTGAAGTATTTCTCCACCCTGGGAGGCTCTGTCGGAGAGACAGAGAGGCTTCACAGGAAGTTTATTTCAAACTCAGTTATTGTTTAGCCTGAAAGCGAAAGCGTATTAATCAGAGTTACAGTTATAAGCAACAGAAACCAACTCTAAGTAACTCCTATACCACATGGGAAATCATCTTGGTGTGATCACAGGCTCCAAGCTCACTTCCAGGCAAGCTGTCCCAGAAGGTCAGAGCAAAAAAGACTCTCAGACCAAATTAAAGTCCCTGAATCCTATAATTCTTTGAAAATATTAAAAAAAACATAGTCTGAGAATAAAGTAACAAGATAAGAAAAATAAATGCACTTAAGTTAGGATGTAAGCAAGATGGGAGGGTCACACTGCATGAATCTTAGAGTATACAATGTTGCCATCTCTCTCTCTCTCCACTGTCCCCTCCAGCTGCGCTGGTTCATCCTGCTGATGGTATGCTTCTAAGGACCAGAGCTGACCTTTGTACAAGAGACTCACAGCAGAAGGTGCCCTAGGATAATGGCCCACACTTACTGTTACTAGAGAGACACAGAGACAAGGTCCCCGAACATAGCTTTAGCTTTATTAGTCTGATAAACAACCATGGGCTCTGTGTTTTCTGGGCAGAGGAAAAATGGATCCAGAATGGATGCTATCCATGAACTTAGACCTCCCTGACTATGGGCACCTCCCTGTACTTAGGGCATCCTGAAGAAGTGCCTATGTACTTGGTCTCACATATGTTTAGTGCCCAGCTGCCTCAGGAATGTTAGGCATCACCTGGCCTGTATGGCCCTCCCTGTTGAAGACCACGCACATGCTCCACTTGCCAAGTCCTTATTGTTTCTTTGAAACAAGAACTTATAACATATATTAATAAAAAATATACATACTATATAGTCTTCAACCAAGAAATCCCACTCTTAGGAACCAAGTGCCAGAAATTAAGGACATAAGCATCGGGATATATATTATGCTCACACACACAAGATAAGTACACACATACCCATACACATACATAGACCACGATTCAGTGGATGACTGTTTGCTGTCCCACTCAGACACACTCCCCTGCTCACACACATGAGCCCACACCCAAACTAGAAATGAAGTGGAGGAGAGCAGAGGAGAGCGGAGGACGGTAGAGGAGGGTGGAGGAGAGTGGAGGAGAGTGGGGGAGAGGGCAGGGGGGGTGGAAGAGGGTGGGGGAGAGTGGAGGAAGGTGGGAGAGGGCAGAGGGGGTGGAGGAGGGTGGAGGAGGCATTCTCCTACAAGAATGCTTGGGGGGAGAATGTCTGAACACAGACTAGTGCAGCAATTAAAATATTCTCCAGCCATAAAACATGAAAAATTATAATTATAAATATTAACTTTGAGAGGATTGTTATATATTGTTGTTAAGTGATACAAACAAATTCAGGGGAGAAACAACTACCACCTGCATCTGTGTGAGACTATGAGTGTACACCAAGGACACCAGAAAGGGTTTTCACTGAAATGTTAGCCATGGTTTGCGCCTCACACCTGTTCAGGTCGTCACAGTGTTATACAAGGGGAACGCATTACATTTGTAATAAAATACAATTTAAAGCTTGGCACCTGTAGCTCAAGTGCCTAAGGTGCCAGCCACATACACTGGAGCTGGCAGGTTCGAATCCGGCCCAGGCCGCCAAACGACAACTATAATGAAAAAGTAGCCAGGCGTTGTGGCAGGCACCGATAGTCCCAGGTACTTGGGAGGCTGATGCAAGAGAATAGCCTAAGCCCAAGAGCTGGAAGTTGCTGTGAGCTGTGATGCCATAGCACTCTACCCAGGGCAATAGCTTGAGACTCTGTCTCAAAAATAAATAAATAAATAATAAATAAATAAATAAATAAATAAAATTTAATTTGAAAGCTACTTTCATTTTTAAAAGGCATTGGTCTAACTATGTCTTATTTTTCTCATTTAAAAATATGCTATCAAAATAACTTAGTGATTCCATCGGGTGCTAGTCAGGGAAAAAAAGAAAAATTGCTAATGCCCATCATTTAAAAGAACTTTTTAAATAATTAAGCAAAAATGAAAGCAAGGCATATTTTCATTGTGCCTTCCAACTACTGTGAGAATACAACAAAGAACACAGACGTTTGGCTGTATATTTAATAAAGAAAACAAATTACAGAGAAGGCTTTGCACTGGGACATTTGAATCTCAGTGGCAGCTGCCAAATTTAAAAAATAAATAAAGTGCTGCCGTTCAAGCTGCAGGGGTGTCTCTGTCTCACGCCGCAGCACGGCCCCAAAGCCACCATCAGGGCTGCCCTTCCTGTCTCTGAGTGTGGCCAGGCCTCTGGAGCGAGGACTCTAGGGGGCATGCCGACCAAGCTCAGAAACCCCGCTGACCGCGGGGGAAATGCCCTTAGGACCCCATTTCCCCCCTCCCTCTGGCTGAGGAGGCATTCTCTAACATGGACAGCCGGGGGGCTCTTTCCCAAGAAGATCGAAAAGTGCCTGTGAGACCACCAGGCAGGACTTCCCTACAGGCTCCTGGGAAATAGCACACAAAGCAGTGCTCCCTGTGGGTCAGATGCAACCTGGTCACAGTGAACTCCCTGACTGTAGAGAGGCGACACAAAAAGAGTGCTACTTCGGATTTTAGCAGAAGAGTTTCTCCTGACATGGTGAATTCTGTGAGAAAAGCCGACCCCTTCACAGTTGTGCCCATGAGCTTGGGAGCACCTACTCGGGGGATTCTGGGGAAGCCCAGCCCACCACGGGCTGGTGCACCCCAGTGAAGTTGGGAGGTAACTGACTGCCTGCCAGTCCCCGTCAAGACACCTGTTTTAAGACTAAGTGGACCATTTATAATCAGTAGACCCGTAGCCTGTCCTGCCACAGGGCTGCATGTGACACGCTGTGTGTTCATAAGGACCTCCACAAGCCTGCAGTGCTCAGTATCACCACAGAGGGAAGGAGGGCTAACTCAGTGTTGCTTGGTTTGATGTGTTGTGCATTTCTGCCTATCCAGGGTAACATCCCGGTCTCTGATGTCGGAGCCTTGTTGTATAACACCTTCTTCTCCAGTCTTAACTGCATTCTGGAAATCGGCCTTGCAGCTTGGTGGACACCGTAAAAGTTCCCACGGAATCTGTATTTTCTTCTGGCCAGACTCCACAGGAACCCAAGTCCTCAGCCCAAACCATGTCGAGTCCGCCTGGGAAGACTCGCGGACACACCTGTGCTGTGTCAGAGGGACAGCCAGTTCCCACCTGGTTCCCACAGGGTGGCTCTCCTGCTGGCAGCGGCCATATTTCCTCCTTTTCTCTGACCCAGTCCAAGGGTCTTTCCTCCTCGGCCTGCTGCAGAGAGCTGGGGGGTTCTAGGGAGCACCTGTGCCTCTGATCCCATTTTAAAAGTGCCCTTGTTAGACAAAATGAATCGTGGAGAGAGAATCCAGAACAGCGGTTACTTTAAGAGGTGTGATACGTGAGGGGGTGAGGGAACAGGTCTAAGGTCTGACTATCTGGGGGTCATATGGGTATAAGAATGTCATGCCCTTTATTACACATCGGCAACAACCACCAAAATGTCCCCTGACAGCATCCATCACTACCTGCCCACTTAGCTTATCTGTACGGTCGCCATTGACTCAGTTTACTGATTTTGTGTCTGTGCCAAGGTGAGAGCCCATCTCCTCCACTGTCACCACAGCAAAGTGACAAATAGGTGTAGCTTGAACTAGTGGGACTCGTCTGTTTGCATTTATTTTTTGCCCCCTTCTTCCATTTTTTTTCTTTGACAGAATAATTTCAGCAGGAGACAGAGCTTTTTGTCATATTCTTGCTGTGTGTGTGCACACGCATGCCTGTATGCACGTGCCTGTGTAGTAAAGTCTGTGTCCTAAAAACATCTATCACATGCCACAGCTGGGGGCCTTTGTGATATGTGGGAAATGTATTGCAAAGGCACATTTGAAATGTTTTTTCCTGATTGTGATTCTCTGTGAATTTGGAGCTGCTCTGAGGAAGTGACAAGGATAAAAAAGATTGCTACAGTGACCAACATGTTCTCCACAAATAAGTATTTTCACTTTGTTGAAAGTTCTTACAGGTCTTGCAGATACTGTGAACATAGATGAGGTGGACAATTAAGTTTGCAGACTCATCCTAGAAACAGAACTACATACCTCATTGCTAAATATCACCATGGTCACCAGATGGCCGAGGGAGTACTTAGAAGGTGACAGAAGTGATACTGAGCAAAGAGGTATGTAGCACTTTTTCTAGGTTGAGATCAGGAACTTAATTGTCTGATCTTGTACATAGTCACTTATACCCTGAACTTGATTTAAATAATACCCAATAGAATGGTTAGCCCAAGGACAGGCTTGAGAAAAGGGCTGTACACGGTGGCAATCCCTGCTGTAGCCAGATGGAGCCAGCTTGTGTCTGTTCCTGTCCTGCACCCAGCGTCACACGTATCTCCTCCTTACTCATCTGTCTACTCACTCTGCTTGCTTCTGTGCACATCTTTGCCTGGAGAGGTCACTGCCCACTGGTAGCGGCAAGGGCCATGGCCCTGTGAGCTTTCAGATGTCACTCCCTGGCCTCTGGACATGGGGAAAGTTCCGTCCTCCTCCCACCCAGGCAGCCTGGGGACTCCTGTCTTGCAGAATTCCAGCCACTCTTCTTACTGCTACCCACCTCAGGTAACTAGTCACCCCACTCTAGAGAATCCTTTAGAAGTAGAGGGTTTTGCATCTCTTATATAGGATCACAAAGTTACTGGTTTGATAATGGTAAATTTCAAGAATTATTTTTTAAAGATGACTCAATAATTATAATTCAAAATGCATTTGTTTATGTCTTGAATTTAATCTACAATTAAATAACCATTATATCATTGGAAACATCCAAGTAAACTAAAACCCGGTGAAAAACATTTTTCACCTATTATTCACCTAAGCCTGTTATTAATTGGGTCATTTCTTCCAACTTCCCCATCATATCTGACAAGTTACTATTGGCACTTTTCTGCTGATTTGAAGAAATAATTATAAAAGAGGATTTCTATAAATGCAAGCGTGCTGGGGTAATATACATTTGCATTTCATTGACAAAACAGTATTTTCCACAACTGTGCGGTTCAGATCAATTTCCTGCCCAGAAACAGCACCGCACTCAGCTGTCAGATGCAGGAGACTCTGTCTCACACTGGGAACCACACACAGGAGGCCACTGAGGCCCTAAGGAGAAAGACCGGGCGGCCTTCTGCTAAACCCCACCTGCAGCCCCTCTGTCAAGGAACCCACACGGACCACACAAAGCTAGCTTTGGGCTGTCAAGACAATATGACAATCTTCAATCTTCTGGCCTGGCATCCCTGAGGGTATGAGGGTGAGGGAGACACTCCTGGCAGACAGACTACGAGTGGGCTCCTCTGTGCAAGGAATGTCCCTTCCCTCCTGTTGCCCGGGATAGGAAGGAGCCGCAAGACAGAGGCCTGAGAATTCCCGAGGAGGGGGCTTTCTCCACCATGGGGTCAGCGGTAGAAACTGAGCTGAGAAATTAACATGAAGAATTTCTTGTGAAAAAGTTTTCTGAAAGCTGGAGACACAGACACCTCAGTATGGGCACAGCCTGTACTCAGGAGATAGGTACCTCCCTGAACCAAATTCTCAGAAGGCTTTCTAAAATTTTAGGCCACAGGCAAGGCACCCTGGCTCACACCTATAATCCCAGTACTCTGGGAGGCTGAAGCAGGAGGATTGCCCTGAGCTCACAGGTTCGAGACCAGCCTGAGGAAGAGCGAGACCTTGTCTCTAAAAATAGCTGGGCATTGTGGTGGGCACCTATAGTCTCAGCTATTTCGGAGGCTGAGACAAGAGAATAGCTTGAGGCCAAGAGTTTGAGGTTGCTATGAGCTGTGATGCCACAGCACTCTACCAAGGGCAACCAAGTGAGACTATGTCTCACAGGAAAAAAAAAAAAAATTAGGGCGCATCTTTATACAGTGAAAAGTATTTAATCCTCTCATGACCCAATCTTGCAGGTAGTCCTTTGATTATGAAAAAGGTGATCAGGGAGGAGGCACAAAATCCTAGAACAATTCTCAAAGACAGAACTAAGCAGGTAACAAAGCTGCCCTGGGGGATGAGAGAGGAACAATTATGGTTACAGCCTTCAGGGTAGATGGTCTGGGCCGGAGGGTCATTTCTAATCCCTTTCTAACTCTGCTAATATCCAATGTCTGCTAAACTACTGAATTTCACTGGGACATCCCCAAACTAGTTTTCTGTCTATTCCAGCAAACATGCCTACCCAGCTAGCCACCGTAGGCGTGCTGCGCACTGGGGGGTGGATGGGGGCTGAGGCCTGGGGCCCTCTTCCCACACATCCTCTGGAACGGCTGCCTACACTGTATTTCCACCCACAACCTACTGTGTCAGCACAGGCTGGGAATGACTCAAACCTCTCTGTCTTACAAGAACCAAAAATCTTTGCTTCCAAAATTCTCTCTCGCCAAAGTATACATCTTTGAAGGAATTCAGCAAAGTGACAAAGCAATAAACTGTGAAGCAAATGGCTTCAGTCTTAGTCTCAGATTTGTCACCATGGGCCATGGACCAAGGCAAGCCCTGTCCACTTCACATTTCTAGGCCTTGGGCTCATTAACCTTAAAACTTGGCTAAGGCTTGCAATCTCTCCAGTACCACTCCACCCCAGCTCCCCTTTCTGCAGTAATTAAGTAACCACTGCTCTCTCTTCTTTTTTGACTATTCCTCTTCCTTCTTGGTTTAATAAAAACACATTAAAAAATTTTAAGAAGGCAAATAGGCTCATCCCACTGAGCCAACCAGAATCCCCCAAACTGGTGTTGCCTGGTAGAATTTTCTGGGACCAAAGGGATGGGGCTACTGAGCCCTTGCAGTGTGGTTACTGTGGCTAACTGACTACTTAATTTTATTTAATTTCAATTCTTTAAAATCTAAAGAGTCATATGTGGCTAGTGGCTAACATATGGGACACATACGGAATGACACCATTCCATACCAATTTTGCTAATTAATGCAGATACCAAGTTCTAGTACTTTATTTGTCTTTCCATCAAAAAAATCAAACATTCAACAAGCAAAAATTTGTTAACTCTATAACAGGAGACTTCTCAAGAAGTTACAGTCTAGTGAAGTAATAAACACACACACACCGTCCTCTGTCTCTTCATAGCACTTCAGAAATTCCCCTCTCCGAGCTTGCAGCTCTCTCCCTGACACTCCTTCCATCCCGACCCCACTGCAGGTGAAGAATTCCCACCTGCTGTGAACAGCCAGGCATCTGCGTGTTGGGAGTGGAGTGGGCAGTCTTGAGAAGCACAAGTCTGTAAATCTTTGAGAAACTTGAAGAAAAACAATTTTCTCTATTTTGTAACAGTACCAGTTTCTGTCTCCTAAATGAGGGATTTATTTCAAAACTCTCATACATAAAACTGTTATTACAAAAATAGGATGCTGCTGACTACCTTGCTAGCTTGGTCTTCTGTTCTGACTAACCTGAATGAAGCTTCATCTCATCCAATAAAGGCAAAATTGACATTGTTGTGAAACTTCTATTGGGCTCAGCTTCTGAACATATCAATTGATATTTTTCTAGATTCATGATATTATTTAGAACATATTTTACCTGGATTCTATACCATGGCACATTTTCCAGGGTCATGGATTTTTTTCTCCTAACCAAGTTCAATACAATACTCAGCCATTTGAAAACAAGGCTCTCTAAGCTTTGAAGTGTAGCAGGTAAATCTGCCATTTGTTTCTGCTAAGTGATGAGCTAGAATCAGTCACAGAACCTAACATTTGTACCAACACACCACCTCCTACAACAGGTCCTTCAAAATCATAGTTTTCCAAATAAAAGAAACATACATGCATGGCCAACACACCACTGCAAATTAAAACTGCAATGACCTAACATTCCTGTTGTCTACAAAACCAGTAGGGAGGACGAGAGTTCAGGATGATAGGGTCGAACTCCAGCGTGCTCTGCGACCTTCATTATAAGAGATTTGAAAGTCTTTTTCCTCTCACTGGTGAGTAATAGCTTAGTCTAAGTGACAGCAGCTCTGTGGCATTAGGGTGCACATTCCAGCTAATTTTCAGCTCTTATTATCTTGATTCCACGAGGTGGAATTTAATAGATGGCTGGAACATTTATAACATGACATTTACCAAAGAATGTGTCAGCGGCGTCCAGGGCCTCCACAAAGATGGAGCCTCCAAAACATAAATCAAAGAAAACATAAGAACATCTTAGAAGAAAAGAATGACAGTGATCCTGCACATTTAAAATATTTTAAATGCCTTAGGGGATCTTCGGAGCAAGTAGTGTTAAAAATAATGATGTGCCAACTAAAGATATTCAGCTCCCTGCTAAGAGAGGTGGCGACGCAGCAGAATGAGAAAATCTTCAGATTTTTTCTGAAACACGTGGAGTTCACGTCACCTCCTGCTGCTCCTGTGGTAATTCTCTCACACTCTGGGAACCTTGAATGGTCTTCTCAGGTGTTCAGCAGCTAGCTACAGGGATGCCCACCTCACCCAGGTCACGTACTGATCATATCAATAACACGACTGCGTGAAAATGCCCTTCACATTGCTAAGGGCCCTGCAGGTTTAGCTTATGTCGTGGAATAGTAAGTAAGAGGTTTCAATGGAGCACTGAGTATGACTTACAAACTGAAAGAAGCGTTGATCCCATATGCAAATTTACATATTTAAAAATATAAATTTTTAACATACTTGATTATTTTGGAGGAGTTTTAGGCTCATAGTAAAATTCAATAGGAAGCACAAGGAGTTTCCACACACCTGCCCAGAACATGGAAACTCCTCACCAACATTTTGTGTTAATGGTTTGTTTGTTGAAGATTAAATAGAGATAATTTATAAAGATGATTTATTTGTAGAACACCCCACTTCAATGGTACACCTCTCTTTTCCTTAGATCAAGAGAAGAGGTCATCAGTGAAATGACTCGGAGAGCTCGAGGTGATTCTTCCGAAGTTAAAGGGAGATGGTGTGTGCAGGGCTGGTCTGAGTCCCACTTCCTACACTCTTTCTTGGTATAGTTACCATGGATCCCACCTGTGATCCTAGAGTTTGTTTAAAAAAAAAAAAAAGATGTTTGAGAGTTCCCCACAGAAAATGAGAAAAGTTGCACTAAAATTAGTATATGTTCTGCCGAAGAAGACTTCCGGGAAGGCTGAGAAGCCTTCGACAGAGAAGATCTGGCTGGAGAGCCAGGGGAAACAGGGAGTTGAGAGAGAGACGATCGCGGGGGAGACTCATGAGCTTATCCTTGGGGGTGAAGATGAAGTTTCCACAGTGGCCTCCAAGCAACCTAAACAGGAGCCAATGTGATAAAGTTTGTTTTCCTCACCAGCCTGCTCCCGAGAGCTTAAATACATCCAGACAACATCAGCCAGAAGAATGCCGCCCACCTCTCCAACGGATGGCCCTTTGCCCCAGCACCCCTCCAGAAGTCTGACCCCCCCACACCCCTCACTCCTGTTGTGTGGTTTCTTTCCCACAGTCCATCTCCAGAAGGATGCTCCCCACACTGCGTTCCCTGGGAAGTGCCAGCCCCACACACCCCTAGCTGGAGTACAAGGTTTTTACTTGTTTGTTTGGTTGGTTGTTTTCATGAGATTAGACCCATATTTACTGAACTAAGACTGTATTTGAAATTTAAAGTTATGGATTTGATTCTGGTAGAACCTGTGCTCCTATCCAGAGGATACAGAAGTTGACCTTAGAGGAGACACAAAAGAATCCTCAGGAAAAGGAATGACCTTTGTGCAGAGATTCCTCGTTATGTGCATAAAGGTGCAGAGGTCAGATGGACCAACACCGAGCAGATACGGTAAAGCAGGTCTCTGATACGGGGACAGTTTATACTGGTTACTTTCAAGCCACTCCCATTCTTGATGTGGGTAGCCGAGGTGTACACAACACTGATGCCATCATTCATTTACTCCACAGAACATCTTAAATGTGGGACTGTATGAGGCACCGTACTAAGGACAGAAGTCTGCTCCCTGCCCTGAGGAACTGGATCTAGTAACGGAACAGAGAACAGAGGGACTCAAGTAACAGAGCCTCTTAGATTTTTGGTCATACTCCATTTATTTTGTGAACTTGTATATTTTATGTTTCCTATATCTGTTAAGTTCATCTATTTATGGTGACATTATACAACATTCAGGTTACATGACATTTGTTTGTACTGAGCTTTACCTAAATTACTTTAAATAAAGAACTCCTATTCAGAGACAAAGGCAACAGCATGGCTCTCCTTGGTTTTAGAATAGGGAGTATGGGGAGAGGAGAGTTTATTTGTCCAGAGCTGATGCTGCTAGCTCTAAAGTATCCGACCATTTTAATTGTAGATCGCTTCCTAAGCAGTAGGCCAGTTTATGCTTTTTAGAAATCTTTATAATAAATCAAAAAGTCCCCATGATTCTGACATTAGACAGAAGTGTAACTATTTGAAACGAGCTGGGAGAGCACTTGTTTGCACTAACCAGTGACTCTGGGATGTGAGCAGCCTGTGCAGAGCTCACGCCAGAGGCCGTGGCTTCCTCAGTCTTATCCCCGACAACAGACGAGGCTGGTGAACTAGTCACTTACAAAGTCATAATCTGTAAGCGTTTCCCCTCTAATTTTCATGATTTCCCTTGCCCAAGAATGTCAGTACTCTTCCATGTTCTCTTCACTGAAGGAAATCTCCATTTTTTACTTCTTATCCAATTCCTGGATCTTAATCCCCACTTCAGGAAATGTGGTCCAATAAATTTTACTCTTTTCAGGAAAAGGTTGCTAAGTGAGTCTCAATTCTCCCTGAGTCTTAGTAAGAAAACTAATGTAACTCAAGATAAGTGTTTTCACTAAGAATCTAAGCTTCAAGTCCCCAGATTTAAGTCTCTGTTTGGTCTCTTCCCCATTGTGTGACCCAATTGGGGTCAATTAACCTCTCGTTTCTCATCCTGCTTTAATGACATGTACACAGGTAGCTTGATGGAAGGCGAGATGCCACGTAAGCAAACGTGCGTCCGTAAAATAAAGAAAAAATACATCACGACCCTGGTCTGCACCCTCTTGCCCAATTCCAAGAGTGTGATTTCCCTGTGTCACACATTTTATTAGCTCTGGGTAATACATTTATACTTACTTTACAAAGCATTGACAAAGGATCTACTTTGCAGGGAAACAAGACTACTGAATTCTATTTATGCTTCCCCAGGGAGGTTTTTGAGCCATTTACTTCTTAAGCAAAGAACAAATAAATTAACTCACTGCCCTGAAGATCTGTTTTTTATTTCCATGATTCTTGATAAAGCTTCTAAGTGGTCAAATGAATAATATGAGTATTTCAATTTCATCCTGCAGAGAATCTGGGAGTTACATCTACGTGCAGAAACAACCACTGAATACAAGTGGCATTTCACACACAAAAACAATTTCAAGGTTGGACAAATCCCTAGTGAAGGCATCGTGACACAAATAGAGTGTCCAATAGCATGATTTCCACTCCATAATGAACTTGATGAGCTCATGGAAATGATCTGAAACGGTGTGCAGTTACACACATAGCAGCCACTGGCCACTGCCCACCTGCCGTCCATCTCATCCTCACTGCTTATTAACAGAACTCTAATTTTGATTGACAGTGCAAAGCAGCTCCAGCTAGGGGATAAAATAGGATGGTCTAGGCCAGTCATAGCTATTCTATTCCCTTTGGGCGAATACTTGCTTTTCAACTCCCTTGGTAACTGTCAAAGTCCACAGGACCCAGTTAGGAACAACGAAATGCAAGGAAAAGCCGACTAGGAGGCTTCTAGAATTATTTAAAAAAAAAATAAAAGACACCAGTGCTTTTCCCACCATCAGCCGGCCCTGCATGCAGAATTGATGCCTTGAGGCCCCATGCTAGACCATGAAGGATGGTAGATAGTAAATCAGGAATAGACCAGGCAGTGGCTGAGACAACCACGTCCTTCTGGGTTTTCCTCTGCTACCTGAATGCTCCATCATCAACAGACAGCGCTCCAAACCCAAACACAAAGCCACTCAGATTTTAGGCATGGTACAGGCAACTGCAATGTAAAATGGAACAACAAAACTTTAGAAAACTTTATCTTTTCCTTTATACTTTATAAATATTTTAGTTTGTAATATTGTCAAACATTCTATGTAGCTTCAACAAATATTTCTCTTATAAATGTTTTAAACGCATCATCCTGCACAACCACGATGAATAGAATTCTAGATAGCTCAGCCAATTTCCAGTGAAGTAAGTTAATGACCATGTGTCACTACTAACTGACAGACTATATAAGACATTTAATATCTTTTATATGAAAAGTACATAACATTGGCTCTGTGTAACTCATAGTCATAATGAGAGACATATATGCAAAATTTTAAAAGCACTGTTTAAATATAATAACAACCAAATAAGATATTTAGGTAAAGTACCGAGCTTAGATCCTGGTTTATAGTAAACATTCAATAAATTATAGTTTTTACTAGTACTCATTCCTCATAGCATACATACAATAAAGCCACATATTTTGGAAGTAATGCAATAAATAATTTATCCTTTAAAATACATACACATGCTTCTTCAAAGTAACATGGTTCAAACTTTCTGCCCACAATTCTGAGAATTTCACATTAGCAGCATGGGTTAGGAGCACAGCTGGGTATCAAAGAAAAAATAGTGAGATTCTATTTCTGGCAAAGTGCAGGGTGACTGCCTGGTAGGCCCGTCTCCCAAGAGGCCTCAGGGTCCTGGACTTGGTCCCATCTAGAGGCCAGCATGTAGGAGCCTGCATCTGCAACATTGATTTCTCTTTCTCTCTCATTTTTTCTTAAAGAGTTGCAAGTAAAATCATTACTTTGAAAAAGCCGTAACTGTTACAGAGGGTCCCCCACGTAAAGAAGCAAGGGAAGGCCAGTGTGGCCTGGGTGAAAATAGTGAGCCAAACTGAAAAGTCAGTGAGTTGTCAACACTGACCAATACTGCTTTAGACTTTAATTAATTCAAATTACTACAGTGAATAACAGATGACAAAAGAAATTTTAGTATAAAAGATTAGGCGTAGAACAAAGGTTCTCAAAGTCAGAATTTCTATGACAAAGACAAGTAACATCATGAACTGGCTACAACTGCCTGTATCGAATACCATTTTGCTTATTTCATTAAAAATTTATACTTATATACAACATTTTATCTATTTCCTAAACAATTTTACATTTATTTTAATAGGTGACTTTATAATTTTCATTTTTTGTTCATAAAATATTAAATGTTTATTTTAATGTAATATAGCACAACCACACATAACTAGTGGTTTGCCTTCCTAATGAGAAGTTCCCCCTTTGATGTACTGATGACCATCGGTTCTCCAGAAGCAAACAATCCCATCCAGCAGAGGTACGATTGTGGTTCAAATGGCTGTGGATGGGGATGTTGGCATCTCCCAGGGTCCCCCCATAGCTGTTCCACACGGGACCACTACAGCGCCCGCCAGCTCCAGCCATCCCATCTGCAAGCCTTGCCTTCCCTCCCAGCCCCAGGACCAGCCTGGCTATGTGGCATCACTGAAAGACCATTGTGGGGGCCTCCCTGCTCTAAGCACTGATGATCACTACCCAAGTATCCCCGCAAAGAGGGAAGGCACAGATCAATACTGATCAGATAAAGTGTCGGATGCTGAATTCATTTTCCTTTTCAGATAATTTTTTTTTTATTGAATGGTAACTATGTACATTAATGCACTTCTGGGGTACAGTGTGGGGTTTTCACACACAATCTGAAACACTTCCATCAAACTGGTTAACATAGCCTTCATGTCATTCTCTTAGTTATTATTTTAAAAT
>CAUYQV010134590.1:0-10249 GCA_963574575.1 Galagoides demidoff | reverse complement strand
TAGGGTGGCGGGTTCGAATCCCCAGCCCGGGCCGCCAAACAACAATGATGGCTGCAACCAAAAAATGGCTGGGCGTTGTGGCGGGCGCCTATGGTCCCAGCTACTTGGGAGGCGGAGGCAGGAGACTTGCTTGAGCCCAGGAGTTGGAGGTTGCTATGAGCTGCGATGCCATGGCACTCTACCCAGGGGGATAGCTTGAGGCTCTGTCTCAAAAAAAAAAAAAAAAAATAAAGATTTATGTTTATGCAAAACACTGCACATAAATGTTTATAGCCAAATGTTTATTCATAATAGCCCCAAACTGGAAACCACTCAGATGTCCCATGATATGTACATGTTTAAACAAACTGTGGTATATCTGTACTATGGAATATTACCTAGACATGAAATGAATCAAGTTATTGATGTATATAACAACCTGGATGAATCTGCAGAGAATTATGCTGAGTAAAACAAAAAGTAATTCCTAAAGTTTACATACAGCATTAATCAGTTTATATAACAATTTGAAATGACAAAATTATAGTAATGGAGAAAAGATTAGTGGGTTTCCAGGGGTTAAAGAGGAATTGGAGAGGGAGGGAATGGGTATTTTTTTGTTTGGTTTTTTGACTAGAGTCTCATTGTATTGCCCTGGGTAGAGAGCTGTGGCATCACAGCTCACAGCAACCTTAAATTCTTGGGCTTAAGTGATTCTTTTGCTTCAGCCTCCCAAGTAGCTGGGACTACAGGCACCCGCCACAACACCCAGCTATTTTTTGGTTGCAGTTGTCATTGTTGTTTGACAGGCCTTGGCTGGATTTGAACCCGCCAGCTCCAGTATATGTGGCTGGCACCCTAGCCACTGAGCTACAGGTGCCAAGCCCAGTGGGTGTGGTTATAAACGGCAATATAAGGTATCTTTGTAGTAATAGAAATGTTCTGTATCTATCAATGTGAATAACCTGGTTGTGATATTGTACCACAGTTTTGCAAGATTATACCTATTGTGGAAATTGAATAAAGAGTACATGTTATTTATGTTTAAATATTTATGTATATTTAACCTTTTTTTTTTTTTTTTTTTGGCATTTTTGGCTGGGGCTGGGCTTGAACCCTCTACTCCTGGTATATGGGGCCGGTGCCCTACTCCTTGAGCCATAGGCGCCACCCTATATATTTAACTTTTTATTTTGAGAATGTTGTTGTAAAAAACATACAGAGATCCCATGTACTGTTTAAACATATATAAAAACATTTCCAACTGCAATTGAAAATATTTGGGAAAAAAATGATGGCTGCATCTGTATTGAACATGTACAGATTTTTTTCTTTTCTTCTTTTTTTTTTTTGCAGTTTTGGCCAGGGCTGGGTTTGAACCTGCCACCTCTGACATATGGGGCCAGTGCCCTACTCCTTTGAGCTACAGGTGCTGCACTTTTTTTTTTTTTTTTTTTGAGACAGAGCCTCAAGCTGTCCCACTGGGTAGAGTACTGTGGCATCACAGCTCAGCAACCTCCAACTGCTGGGCTCAAGTGAGTCTCCTGCCTCCGCCTCCCAAGTAGCTGGGACCACAGGTGCCCACCACAATGCCTGGCTATTTTTTTTTTTCTTGGTTGCAGCCGTCATTGTTTTGGCGGGCCCAGGCTGGATTCAAACCTGCCACCTTAGGTGTATGTGGCTGGCGCCTTAGCCACATGAGCCACAGGCGCCGAGCCCCAGATTTTTTTTCTTGTTGTTATTCCTTAAACAATATCATGTAACAACTATTTACATAGCATTTACATTGTCTTGGGTATTACAAATAATCTGATTTAAGTATACAGGAAGATGTGCGTAGGTTATATGAAAAACTACAATATTTTAATACATAAGGGACTCGAGCATCTGTGGATTTTGGCATCCACAGAAGGTCCTGGAACCAATTTTCTAAGGATCCTAAGAACAACTGTATGTTCATGTATTTTTATATATACATATATCTCACTTCATACCAAAGACAGATGTGTATTTTACAAAAGTTTGTTAGGTGATTACGATAGGCATCCAGGTTTAAGAACCACTACTTTGTTTGTTTTTTTTTTTTTTTTTTTTTAGAGACAGTCTCACTTTGTTGCCCTCAGTAGAGTGCCATGGAGTCACAGCTCACAGCAACCTCCAGATCTTGGGCTTAGGCAATTCTCTTGCCTCAGCCTCCTGAGTAGCTGGGACTATAGGCACCTGCCACAATGCCCAGCTATTTTTTTGTTGCAGTTTGGCTGGGGCTGGGTTTAAACCCGGGTTTAAGCCCTGCTCACTGAGCCATGGTGAGAACCACCATTTAAAAGTATCTTTGTGGCTCAGTGCCCATAGCATGGTGGTTATAGTACCATCCACATACACTGAGGGTGGTGGATTCAATCTGGCCTGGGCCATCTAAACGAGAACTGCAACAAAAAATAACCCAGGCATTGTGGCAAGTGCCTGTAGTCCCGTGGAGCTTGAGAGGCTGAGGCAAGAGAATAGCTTAAGCCTAAGAGTTTGAGGTTGCTGTGAGCTGTGATACCATTGCAGTTTACCAAGGGTGACATAGTAAGACTCTGTCTCAAAAAAAAAATAACAAAATAAAAGCACCTTTGTGTTTTCTGATACAGAACGAACATTTTCATCTATGTTATATATGTGCATTGTCTGAAGAAAACACTAAGAATGACAAAGTATGCAAAAAATAAACATACATAAATTTATTAATTATAAGCTAACTATAAATGTTTAAGGCTCTGGTCCCCTTACTATGGATTCTTTCAGTATAAAATAAAGAATACTGCAGCTACTTTTATTATATTACTACCAAGCACTTGTTGATTGTTTTCTACATACTTTGAAATTGAACTGTTCAGACCACATTTTGAAAACAGTTAATATTTTAGGCTTAGGATACAGAACAAAATCAGAAATCAGTTGTGTAATCAATGACCTTGTGAGGAAATGCATTCTTACTTTTGTCTCTGCTGATCAATCCAGAATTTACAGCTCCTCCTGACAAAGTCACAGCCCATTCCTCGGCCCCAGTCTAACTTCTCAGCCATGCTGTAATTTGCTTTATACCAGCTGTGGAAATAATTCAAACAAAATACTTTTTATTACTGTCTTTTTTTTTTTCTTTCTGAGAGACAGAAAGAAAAAGTTGCCCAGGCTGAAGTACACTGCTCACTGTAACTTCCAACTTCTGAGCTCAAGCAATCATTCTGCCTCAGTCTCCTGAGCAGCTAGGACTACAGGCATGTGCCCCAACCTCCAGCTAGTTATACAGATGGGACCTTGCTACCTAAGTTGCCCAGGCTGGTCTTGAACTACTGGTCTCAAGCAATCCTCTAATCTCAGACTCCCAAAGTGTTCAGATTATAGGCATGAGCCACCATGCCTGGCTGCAGGGGAAAGAGTTATATTGGCACTACAAGCAATCTGATGCCATTTTTTTTCCCAAAAATATTAATTTCCTAACGTGGTTCACTAAAAAGCAGAAGTAATGACAACCCAGTAACATTGAACACAGTGATTAGATTGTGATTTCTAAACACTATTCTCCATTAAAAGGCACCAATATAACTTGAAAGATTGGCTGATAACTAGATCTAGGATTGAGCATGTGCTGTTCAGCCTGGTACATTGTGTCACACCAGAAAGCAAGGAAACTATCAAAAACTAATGAGTTTGTCAAAAGGACTCAGGACCATTCAAGAGAAAGACTGCCCTGGGATAATGATAGGGCAATATGAGCATTAAAAACAAAAAAGAATACAACTCTCTAAAGTATATGAAAAGGTATGACTTTATATACTAAAAAAGAAAAAGAAAGCACTTATGAATGTGTGTATATATATATGTATAATTGGACATGATTGAGAGTACCTGTGACACAAACTCCATTTAAAAACTGGCAATTAGAAAGTGAAAATTAGGGCAGTGCCTGTGGCTCAGTGGTTGGGGCGCCAGCTCCATATACCAAGGGTGGAGGGTTCAAACCTGCCCCAGGCAAACTGCAACAAAAAATAGCCAGGTGCTTTGGTGAGCGCCTATAGTCCCAGCTTCTTGGGAGGCTGAGGCAAGAGAATTGCCTAAGCCCGTTGGAGGTTGCTGTGAGCTGTGATGCCACAACACTCTAGTGAGAGTGATAAAGTGAGACTCTGTCTCTGAGAAAAAAGAAGAAGGTGAAAATTAACCACTTACCTTAGTGTTACAAACTATATTTTAGGGTTTGTAAATAGCTTTGGTTTATGAGATGAGAGACTTTACAGAATTCTAGTTAATGAAAGTGGAAACAACAGAATTAGAAAAGTACCATTATGCAACCTCTCTTTAATTAATAGATTTAGGAAACAATCATTAACAAATAAAAAAAATTTTTTTTCTTTTTTTATCCTCACCACAATAGGGAAAATGAATAAAAAAAATTAAACAAGAGGTTAATGGATAATTTTTAAATGGAGGTATCAGGCCATAATCATCTGAATTCACTAATTAACCACAGCATCATTATAAATATACTCTATGTACTCAACATCACCTATGATGTAATTTTGCAAACAAACAAAAATGCAGGCTCAGCACCTGTGGCCCTGTGGTTAGGGAGCTGGCCATATACACCGGGGCTGGTACGTCTGAACCCGGCCCAGGCCTGCTGAACAATGACAATTACAACAACAACAAAGCTAGGCAATGTGGCGGGCGCCTTTTGTCCCAGCTACTTGGGAGGCTGAGGCAAGAGAATCACTTAAGCCCAGGACTTTGAGGTTGCTGTGAGCTGTGATGCTAAAGCAACCTACTGAGGGTGACACAATGAAATTTTGTTTAAAAAAAAAAGGACTTAAGAGATGTAACAACTAATCAGGATCTTACTTGGATCTGGATTTAAACAAACTACTTGTAAAAAGAGAGTTGAAGGAGATAGAACATTTCGAATTGGGAAGTAGATATCAGGAAATTATTGGTTATCTGTATTGTGGTGATATTAAAAATATCTATCCTTAAAAAGAAAGAAAAAAAATCCATACATTTTATAGACTCATGCTATAGAATACAGGGGTGAAATAACTTGGTATCTGTGATTTAAAAAATAAAAAAGACAATGTTTCAGGCTCAGTGCCTATAACTCAAGCAGCTAAGGTGCCAGCCACATACACCAGAGCTGGTGGGTTTAAATCTAGCCCCGGCCTGCCAAACAGCAATAACAACTACAACCTAAAAAATGGCCAGACACTGTGGCGGGTGCCTGTAGTCACAGCTACTTGGGAGGCTGAGAAAAGAGAATTGCTTAAGCCTAGGAGGAATTGCTTAAGTTGGAGGTTGCTGTGAGCTATATGATGCCATAGCACTCTACCCAGAGTGATGGTTTGAGGCACTATCTCAAAAAAAAGACAATGTTTCAAATAAGGCAATATTTTAATTACTGTTGACTCAGGCAACAGGTATGGGGGGCGGTCATTGTATACACATACTGTTTTATACATGTATTTTGTATATATTGATAAATTTCACAATAAAATACTTATTTATTTTATTTTTTTGAGACAGAGCATTGCCCTCTGTAGAGTGCTGTGGCATCATAGCAATCTCAAATTCTTGGCCTTAAGAGATTCTCTTGCCTCAGCCTCCCAAGTAGCTGGGACTACAGGCGCCTGCCACAACACCAGGCTACTTTTTGTTGCAGTTTGGCAGGGGCTGGGGCTTGAACCTGCCACCCTTGGTATATGGGGCTGGTGCCCTACTCACTGAGCCACAGGCACCACCCCAAATTGAGATTTTTTTTACTCCTATCCTTTCTTCTTGAATTAATAAACAGGATTGTGTCCCTCTTCCTATTCACGCTAATTCCCTTTTCGTTCTCTGGATCCCACTTATCTTCTATGTTCAGGGACAAAGCTATGTTAATAATGTCCTTTCTTACCTGTATCTTCCTCTTGAATTTAAGCACCTCAGCCTGACAGCCTGACAACATCTCTCAGTCTCATTTTTATTGAAACTGTTCTTAAGAGTCAACAATGACCTTCATACTTTTAAATGCTCATACCACTATTTATTTATTTATTTATTTATTTATTTATTTATTTATTTATTTATTGCAGTTTTTGGCTGGGGCTGGGTTTGAACCCACCACCTCCAGTATATGGGGCCAGTGCCTTACTCCTTTGAGCCACAGGCGCCACCTGTATTTTTTTTTTTAATAGACAGGGTCTCAATCTGTTGCCATGGGTAGAGTGCTATGGCGTCACAGCTTACAGCAACCTCAAACTCTTTGGCTTAAATGATTCTCTTGCCTCAGCCTCCCAAGTAGCTGGGATTAGAGGCACCCACCACAACGCTTGGCTATTTTTGGGTTGTAGTTGTCACTGCTGTTTGGCTGGCCCAGGCTGGATTTGAACCCGTCAGCTCCCATGTATGTGGCTGATGCCTTAGTCGCTTGAGCTACAGGCACCGAGCCAAATCCTCATACCTCTTGATCACCCCTACCTCAGTACAGGGTTAAGGCAATGTCAATAATTTTCATAGTTTTAATAACACCTCTACCACTAATTTTCAAATTTTTCCTCACACTGTCTTAGACCAAGAGGCAATAATGATTCTAGTAAAGTAGCTCTGATATTATTTGCTGTATATGTAGGGATTCTATAAAAGATTGCATTTAAACAATATTTCACTACTTTACCAGAAAGTTCCATTGCTTTAAAAACAAGGAATCTAGGCCGGGTGTAGTAGTTGATGCCTATAATCCTAGCTCTCTGTGAGGCCAGGGCAGGAGGATCACTTGAGGTCAGGAGTTCAAGACCAGCCTAAACAAGAAAGAGACGATCTCCACTACAAATAGAAAAACCAGTCAAGCGCTGTGGCAGAAGCCTATAGTCCCAAGTACTTAGGAGGCTACAGCAGGAAGACTACTTGAACTATTGAGTTTCAGGTTGCTGTGAGCTATGGTGAGATCGTGGCATTCTAGTGCAGGAGACAAAGCAAGACTTTGTCTCTAAATAAATAAATACCAGAATTCCATAAATCACCAATTTCATTTATAATTTTAAAAATTATTTAGTCTTTCCTTTATAGTAGCATAGTCTCTGCTTATCAGAATCTAAATCTCATAATAGCAGGAATTTGTTCTATTCATTATTATATCTCAGGGCCTCAAACATTTATTGAATGAATGAATGGAGCTGGTATATATAATGGACAACTAACTGCTCACAAGATTCAACAATTAGCCCACCTCAGTTGAACATGGTGGCTCATGCCTATAATTGTAGCACTCTAGGAGGCTGAGGCAGGAGGACTGCTTCAAGTCAAGAGTTCCAAATCAGCCTGAGCAAGAATGAAACCCTTTATCTACTAAAAAGAGAAGAAAATTAGCTAAGCATGGTGGTATACACCTGTAGATACAACTCCTTAGGAGGCTAAGCCAGGAAGATCATTTCAGCCCAGGAGTTGGTGGTTGCAGTGAGGTACAATGATACCAATGGTACTCTAGCCAGAGCAACAAAGTGACATGCTGCTCTAAAAACAAATAAAAAAGAATAAATATATTTTGCTTGAGCATTTTCTTAAACTACAATCTTCATTTCATTTTAATAAAGAATTTATATTGGCTGGGCATGGTGGCTCACACCTGTAATCCTAGCACTCTGGGAGGTCAAGGCGGATAGATTGCCTGAGCTCACAAGTTTGAGACCAGCCTGAGCCAGAGCGAGATACCATCTTTAAAAATAGTTGGGTGTTGTGGCAGGTACCTGTAGTCCCAGCTACTTGGGAGGCTGAGGCACGACAAATGCTTGAACCCAAGAGTTTGAGGTTACTGTGAGCTGTGATGCCACAACACTCTACTGAGGGTGACAAAGTGAGACTCCATCTCCAAAAAAAAAAATTATAATAAATATCATACTCTTATAGCTGTCTTACCCAGTGTCCTCCATTAATGCCAGAGTGATTCTCGAAAGGACTCGGTTCTGGGTGTGAGAACCGGTCATTGCTTCATTCTGAAAATCACCAAGAGATTTTAATTAGAAGACTGGACTCTTTGCAACTCTCAATAATTTCTGTGACCCCCTCTAATATATGTTTAAAATGCTTGAAGTGTGAGTGGCTGACAGAATATTCACTTATAAATGGTGAAATGCATAAGCTTCTTTTAAAATGACTAGACTGGCCAGACAAGGTAGCTCATGCCTGTAATTCTAGCAGTCTGAGAGGCTGAAGCCAGTGGATTCCTTGAACTCAGGACTTCAAGACCAGTGTAAGCAATAGGAAGACCCTATCTCTACCAAAATTAGAAAAACTGGGAGCGGCACCTATGGCTCAGTGAGTAGGGCACTAGCCCCATATATTAAGGGTGGCAGTTCAAACCCGGTCCCAGCCAAACTACAACAAAAAATAGCCAGGCGTTGTGGCGGGCACCTGTACTCCTAGCTACTTGGGAGGCTGAGGCAAGAGAATTCCCTAAGCCCAGAGTTGGAGGTTGTTGTGAGCTATGATGTCATAGCACTCTACTGAGGGTAATAAAGTGAGACTCTGTCTCAAAAAAAAAAAAAAAATTAGAAAAACTAGTTGGCTGTCATGGCGGGCACCTATGGTCCCAGCTACACCATAGAGGCAAGAGGATTGCTCAAGTCCAAGAATTTGAGGTTGCTGTGAGCTATGACGACGCCATAGCACTCTACTCGAGATGACAGAGTAAGACTGTCTCAAAAAAATTAACAAATTAAATGACTAGATGGAAACATAACATCTATTTTTTGCCTCAAATATCTCCATTATGGCTAGCACTTAGAACTGTGATGAAAATGAAGATAAGTATATATTGACTGGCTTGGTGCCCATACCACAGGAGTTAGGGTGCCAGTCACATACATCTGGGCTGGTGGGTTCAAACCCGGCCTGGGCCTGCTAAACAATGACGACTACAACAAAAAATAGTCAGGCATTGTGGCGGGCGCCTGTAGTCCCAGCTACTTGGGAGGCTGAGGCAAGATAATCGCTTAAGCCCAAGAGACAGCAGTGACACTCTAAGGCATTCTACCAAGGGTGACATAGTAAGACTCTGTCTCAAAAAAAAAAAAAGGCTCAGCTTGGGCCTTCCAGAACAACAATGACAACTACAACTACAACAACAAAATAGCTGGGCGTTGTGGCAGGCACCTGTAGTCCCAGCTACTTGGGAGGCTGAGGCAAGAGAATCACTTAAGCCTAGGAGTTTGAGGTTGCTGTGAGCTGTGACGCCACAGTACTTTACTGAGGGCAACATAGTGAGACTCTGTCTCAAAAAAAAAAAAAAGAAAAAAAAGGTAAGTATATATCAAAACAGAAATACTATAAAAATATTAAACTTCCCAGACAAGTAAAATGTGTGATTGAAATACACAGATAATATGGGGGGGGTGGTGGCAAATATGTGCCTGAATTAAAAGCAGTCCCCGAGTTACAAACACCAACTCACACTTAAAAAAGGAAGGCTATTACAATGAGTCCCCAAGTTACATGCATCCTCTTGATATATGACTTACATTTACGAACATGGCCTATTATAGGTAATAAATAAATGTACCTGTTCTAACTTATATGCGAATTCAACTTAAGAACAAACCTACAAATCCTACCTCATTCATAATCCAGGAACTGCTTTCATAACCCTCAATTTTATCATCACAGAAGTATACATTAATATACAAAATAAGTATGACAGAATCATGGGATCAAAGGATTTACATAAGGAACCTAAAATATCATCAAGATGTATTAGCTGGACAATATTTTAATTTATATCATAAAATTCCTACTAGGAGGTGACCTAATGGTGAGAACTTCAATGCCTCTTAAGGGATTTATTCTTTTTCTTTCTATATAAATAAATCTGACCTTGAGTTAACTCTCTAGATATATTCCTCCAGAAACCTAATAAAGGTGGAATGTCAATTGTATTACCAGGCAATGGTATGTAAGGAAAAAAATCCTGATATGCCTCTGGATTTAAGATTATTGTAATGAAATAAATATCTATTAATATTTATATAGTTTGGGTCTCCTCCATGACTCTTAGGGGTTATGTCCCTTGCAAGGATCCGGAAGATATATCTATAGAAATGTTAAAAAATGTATTGGGTCAGCTATGCGCCTGTGGCTCAATCGGCTAAGGCACCAGCCACGTACACCTAAGGTGGCGGGTTCGAATCCCCAGCCTGGGCCCGCCAAACAACAATGATGGCTGCAACCAAAAAATGGCCAGGCGTTGTGGCGGGCGCCTGTGGTCCCA